>CM061141.1:147754210-147804209 GCA_030789695.1 Scilla litardierei
CTCGCTTCTGGAACACGAGCCAGGAATATAATATTGTAGCGTGTGATACGCAACCACGATGAATAATCACTATGCAATGATATGAACAGATATTTGCGTACCGTTAATTTAAATTAAACGTGACATACAAGCATGATGAAGGTGACGGACCAAGCTTCGTTGTCAAGCTAGGTCAATGGCGTCTAGACGGCTATCCTTTCACCGTCTAGTCTCTTTTACGCTAAAGCAAGGTAACGGCCTAAGGCATGGCCCAAATCAAGATATGCAAGTTTCACTTGCCTGATACCGGGGTTGATGAGCAATGAAGATTGTCACAAGCTAAACTACGGATGGATCACTGTTATAGCAAAACAATTATTAGGACAACGATACTAAATCGATTTCTTATTGGAACCCTAATCATCTAATAATCCATTTTATTAGGGTTTCACAATATCACTGTGGGTTATGCTAAAACTAAAGGAATCGAGTATTACCGTGAAGAAGCGGAGGAATGATGCCGAGCAACCACGGCAACGGAAGAACGATCCGGCTCAGATCTGGAAATGAGGGAAAAATCTGGAGAAATGGTTTTTGGTGTGGATTTTGGGGGTTTGATGAAGGTTTGGGGAAGATGGAAGGTGGGTTGTGACAAGGGAGGGTTTGGATGATGGAGGATGAGCTTGGGATGAAGGATCAATGGCTTGAGGAAGATGGGGGCTCAATGGGGGAGAAATTAGGGTTTTAGGTCGTGAGGGAGAAGAAGAAAACGTTTGGAGGGGTATTTATAGAGTTTGGTGGCGGCTATGGCAAAACTAGGGTTTCCCGTACTGTTTAGTCGGTCAAAGAACAACCACTGACCGACTAGTTTGGGAACTAGTCGGTCGGTTGACCAACGCAGACCGACTAATCGCAAACAGTAACCCCAGGCGAAAACCTGCACTAAGAGTTAGTCGGTCAAAGAACAACTACTGACCGACTAGTTCGAGATCTAGTCGGTCGACGAACGTTCTTGGACCGACTAAGAGTAAACAGTAACTCGACTGTACAGAAGAACTAAGAATTAGTCGGTCTGAGTACAAAACTTAACCGACTAGTTTAACAACTAGTCGGTCAAAAGATGAACTTAGACCGACTAAGAATGAACAGTATTGATACCAAGAAAATAGTAAAAGAGTTAGTCGGTTAAAGAAGCATTGCCGACCGACTAGTTTGCAACCTAGTCGGTCAACCAACGTTCTTAGACCGACTAACGAGAAACAGTAACTCCTGAATAACTTTTCAAGCCCGCTAGTCGGTTCAAGAAGGTTTTCCGACCGACTGGATCGTCATCTAGTCGGTCGGTGCCCCTTCTTACACCGGCTAACGTGCACCAAAAGTTCCGAAATGGAGCGCGAAGCTCTGGGATGGTTTCCTAAGTCTCCTAGGCTCGTTCTAACTCTAAGATATCGATGTTATGAAGCCCGTCACGAATGACTTACTTCAAACACACCGACCGACGGAAGAATCTAGAGAATCACGACGAAACGAACGAAAATGAAAACTACGGAGACGGTAAAAAGAAAATCTCAACAAGGGAAAGCAACCAAATATATAAATATATAATATAAAATCCATACATGAAAACCAGTCGTTACAACCAATACTCAAACCCGCGTACATTATTACAGTCCATAATTGAAATACAACAAACAACAATACTCTCACACTGAGTACATGAAAGGAAGTAGGGAAAGGAAATACAGAAAGGAAATACAATACGCACACCAACTCAATTATCTCTAGAAATCAGCAGTCTCTGGGTCAATCTCTGGATCCTCAAACTCCGGGGCCGCTTCTTCGATCTGTTCATCATCTGCTGGTGTCATAAAATGGAACCGTAGGTAAGTCACAATAATTCTAAACATAGAAAAGAAGCAGTGCAAAGTATGACTAAAGCAGGTGATAAAAAGGTAACTACATACAAGCGAACCAGAGCTTAAAGTAAAGTACAGAGCATCAACTGTGACAAGGCAGAGTGATAAAAGTAAACAGAACTGAAGGAAGACAACGAACTTTACCATAGTAGTGCAAGAGGTGAACAAACTAAAAACTATATGACTCAAGCCGGAGAGTATGATATGCAACCATTGTGTTCATCTCTTATCTGGGTGCACATTACCCAGACGGAACAGACATATGTAGTAGGAGGTATTTACCGACGCTGGCAGCATGTAAGGTTTTGCCGACACATGCATCTATGTTTGCCGACGCAGGCAGTAGGTATATGAACTCCAGTCACTCCCACACTCTCTCAAACTATGAGTTACCCCAAAAAACCAGCAGTGTCAAGTATTGCATTTGTGTTCTAGTTTAGTAATCAACCCGATATTCTAATATGAGATTCCAATCGGGGATTCTTACATGAGTTTTCAAACGAACTTTACACGACATTCCATGAATAGCTTCATGTGACAAATAAGAAAGGCAAGGGTGAACGAGACAAGATAATGATCATAGGGAATACGAGTTTACGTGTGATGGAAGTTTGAAGAAACTCATTTGAATGTATTTATAATCAATGGTTGCAAACTGATGATAATCGGAATTCTAACATTGACCCATGCATACACGGCCAGTCAGGTTTTACCAAGCATGTCACTATCCCCGCAAGCAGGGTGATCCAAACTTTGGCGCAAACGATCCTAGACACCGGGTGGTACCAACGTTAAAAATGCCAATATTCACATCTGTTCCATCGATTATATAAACAAACAGTAGTGTAGTTTCCTATTTAGATCGCTGCCACTAGGATAGTTAAACTAGGACCACTTATTGACTTTCAGAAAACCAGAAGGCAAAGTAATGCGGATGCTAATAAATTTGAGGATAAAGACAAGTCCAACAAACATGGAATACAAAAATTATTGATTTAAGTTAATATTCGTTTTGTAGTTGAGTATTTTCCTAATTAGTTAGGTCTCTAGTCATTTGTTCAGGTCAAAAGTTGTTCCGAGGCAATTTACAAAATCCTAAGTTCATGCTAGTACACTATCTAGTTTTCAAAATTAAGAATTTGCTGTGACTTATCAGTTTTGAAGTGGTAGTAAGCCGAGGCTAGAGCTAGAGCTTCCAAGGGTGCTGGTGCAAGAGAATCGGTACCTACAATCATAAGAATTTATTGGTTATAGGTCGTATCATTTTCCATCTATTTATCTCGACTGTTTTTATTTTATAATAGCTTGAAAAGGTGTCAACAAGCGTTCTAAAATTTTAGACAGGCTAGATATGAGAAATATAATTTTACCCAAGAAGGGAATATTTTTCTGAAGCTTGTGGTATCTTTAATAATTTTTAAAAGCTCATAAATGATTTTTAGAATTTAAAATGGATTTAAAAACTAATTTTAAATAGTCATAGTAAACGTTCTATAATTTATTCTGAATAAGATACGTATCAGAATACGTCAATTAAGCTGTCAAAACGAGCGTCTTGTTATATACTACGACATATAATCTTCTCGTACGTCAGTGTACATGAAATAATTAAGATATTAATTTTTAAATGAAAACGTCGTACTTAGATTTAAAATTTAAAAATTCGCTGGGAAAAATATACTCGCCTTATCATGATGAAATTAGTGCCAGTGCGTCCGAGACGTCACGCTCGATTTTCTGAACCTTACCGTGTACTTTTTTGGTCTCTATATTATTGATCATCAATTTAAACCAATAAACCAATATAATAAATATATATACGCACATTTATACGGGTATATACGTATTTTAGACGTACATAAAACTCTACCTCCCTGCTTCACACGAGCTGCTGCGGTGCGGGGGTGTCCGCTGCTCGCCGGCGGTGGAGCAGAGGCAGGGGCGGCGTCGACGGGGTGTGCGGGCGGCGAGGGCGGAGCTGACGGTGGCAAGCGGTGACGCTCACAGAGGTGGCAATGGCGAGGGGAGCATGAGGTAGCTGGGGGTGTTTTGCGGGGCTATGGACTGCTGTGGGTCGTTGGGACTGCTGGGGCGACAACGTCGCTGTAGAGGGGCGGTCGAGAGCGGCGGAAGTGACAGGAAAGGCTGCTGGGGAGTTGGGGGTGCCGCTGTGGTGGGGGAGTTACGGCGAAGGATGTGGGTGGCGCTGGGTGCGGTGCTTGGTCGGTGTCGAGCAGCGGTGGCGGGGCGACGACGATGGTGGAGTCGGATCGACGGCGTAGGGGGCGGCCAAGGTGGTGGGTGTAGGTGAGGGAGAGGGTGAAGCAGGGGGAGAGAGGGAGGGAAGGAGAGAGAGGGAGAGAGGGAGAGGGGGAGAGAGAGAGAGAGAGAGAGAGAGAGAGAGAGAGAGAGAGAGAGAGAACAGGTTGAGAGAGAGGGTTTTGCTTGAGTTGAGATTAGAAAAGAAAAACATGATTAGAGGGGGGTATTTATAGGACAATTGTTTCATGAATACACTATTAAGCTTATTAATTAGCAATTAATAAGTGGGGTTTAGTATGTTGACTAAGTTTAGAAAGCTTAAACGTGTCCCCCCACGTTTATGTCTTGGTTTGGGTAAATCAATATGTAATTAGGTTAATGTAATTAGTAATGTAATTAGTAAATAGGTTAGTAACATATCATTTTTTAATATACAAACGACTCCTAATAATTACGAAAAAATAGCCATGGGTTCGTATCGTTACGAGAATCATGAATATGAAGTCAAATTTAAGGTTTGATCGATGAAAAAATTAGAAAAAAATTCATTTACTCATTTTGAACTTGTTTGGTACCATCGTGAATACGGAAATTTGTGCACACTGAAACCAGACCGTTACATCCTACCCTCCTTATAAGAATTCCGTCCTCGGAATTTCTCAAAACTTCCTGGAAACAGATAATTTCTGTTATCAAGAAGCTCAAGCAAATAAATGATAGAATGAAAGGATTAATGGATGATAGCAATCTAGTAAATCAGGTTGTAAATAGCATAAAATATAATGTGAAATCATAGCATCAAGAAAACAAGAGATGATGTTTATGAATACTTACCATTAACATCACCATAGCTTTCGTAACTAGTCTCGAGACTATTAAGGTCCTCCGACTCGGTAAATAGGTATGGGTAGTGTTCTCGCATATCATCTTCCTGCTCCATGTAGATTCTCTAGGTGATTCGTGACGCTACATCACTCTCACAAGGTTGATGACTCTATTCTTGAGGGTCTTCCATCGTCGATCCATGATCTTGACTAGTGGCTACTCATAATATAGATCCGGGCGAATAGCAATCTCTGAGTAATCCACAACATGACTGGGATCACTTACGTTGCGTCGTAGCTGTAAGACATGAAAGACTTCATGTACTCCCTCTAAAGCAGGTGGCAAAGCAAGGCTATAGGCCACCTCGTTTACTCGTTCCAAAATATCAAATGGACCAATGTATCGTGGACTAAGCTTCCTTCTTCATCCAAAAAGAATCATTCCTCCGTTAGGATAGATCTTCAAAAACACATGGTCACCAGGCTGGAGCTCCAAATGTCTGCGCTTTGCATCCGCCTAATGCTTGTAAAGATCTTGAGCCAACTGTAGTTTCTCCCTGATGATCCTGAATACATCCATTGCTTCAACAATCAATTCTGGCCCGACAAGCTCTCGATCACCAATGTCGTCCCAGCTTAAAGGAGAATGACACTTCCTGCCATATAGTGCTGCAAAGGGCGCCATACCTATGCTGGCCTGGTAGCTGTTGTTGTAAGCAAACTCCACGAGAAGAAGATGGTCTTCCCACGATCCTTTGAAATCTAGCATACATGCACACAACATGTCCTCCAAATCTGAATGGTGGGTTCCGATTGGCCATCTGTCAGCGGATGATAAGCTGTACTGAAGCTTAAGTGGGTCTCCAGACACTCCTGTAAATTCTTCCAAAAGTGAGACATGAATCGAGTGAATCTGTCTGAAACAATACTGACAGGGACACCATGCAACTTCACTATCTCGTCCATGTACTTCTTGGCTTGCGCTTCGATTCACTGGTCCACTCTGAAAGTAATGAAGTGTGCTGACTTGGTCAATCGATCAACGATTACCTAGACAACATTGCTATGCTTCTTACTCTTGGGCAGTCCCATCATAAAATTCATCGAATGTGTTGCCACTTCCATTCTGGAATGGGTAAAAGCTGTGACAAGCCGGCTGACCGGTGATGTTCAGCCTTCACCTGTTGGCACACTATACACTTCGCCATGCTACGTGAGATGCTTCTCTTCATACCATGCCACCAGTAGTGTTGTCGCAAGTCTTGATACATCTTGGTACCACCTGAATGAATGGAATATTGAGAACTGTGAGCTTCCTCTAATAGGTCCTTTCTGACGTCTCTAGATGGTACACAGATTTGGTTGTCTAATCGCAAAGATCCATCATCGTGGAGCTTGAATTCAGGCATCTGACTTGCTAGCACCATGTCTCTGATCCTCCGTAGTTTCTCATCTCCTGCTTGGGTAGCCTTGATCATGTCCACCAAATTTGACTGGATCTGAAGGTTGAGTAATGAAGACATTACTCCTGGCCATATTACGTCCATCTCTATGGCTTGTATCTCATGTCGTAGCATCCATTGTGATGCGAGGGTCATCACCGCAGTGAGATGACTCTATGCATCTGGTACGACATTGACCTTCCCAAGATGGTACTAAAGATCAACATCATAGTCTGCCATTAGCTCGATCCATCGTCGTTGTCGCATGTTGAGCTCCTTCTGGGTGAACATGTACTTGAGACTCTTGTGATCTGAAAATATCTTCACATGCTCGCCCAACAAGAAGTTTCTCCAAATCTTCAGAGTAAAGATAACTGTCGCCAACTCAAGGTCATGAGTGGGGTGGTTCTTCTCGTGGTTCTTCGGTTGTCTGGATGCATAGGCAACGACTCGGCCATGCTGATGTATCACACACCCATGTCCTTTGCCAGATGCATCACAAAATACTTCAAAATCTCCAGTCATATCTGGAATGACCAGAATCGGGGCAGAAGTTAATCTTCTATTCAGCTCCTGGAATGCATCTTCACAAGCCTTCGACCGAACAAATACCATGTCCTTTCTCATCAATCATGTCATGGACTCTGTGATCTTTGATAAGCCTTGGATGAATCATCTGTAATAACCTGATAGTCCTAAGAAGCTTCGAATCTCCATCACAGTTTTAGGGGCCGGCCAGTTTTGCACAGCAGCTACCTTCTCGGGGTCAACAGATATTCCTTCTACTGACACGATGTAGCCTAGGAAAGCCACCTTGTCTAGCTAGAATTCACACTTGTTAAATTTTGCATACAGCTGTTGTTGTCTCAAGGTTTCCAAGACCTTCATCGAATGTTCTCTGTGCTCCGAGCGTCCTTCGAGTAGATGAGGATGTCGTCGATGTAGACAACTACGAACTTGTCCAGATGGTTATATAGTACCTGATTCATGAGACTCATGAACACTACAGGTGCATTAGTCATGCCAAACGACATCAGTAAGATTTCGTAGTGTCTATATCTGGTCTGAAATGCGGTCTTGTGAACATCCTACTTCTTTACCTTCACTTGATGATACCCGGTCCTCAAGTCCAACTTCGAATATATGCTCGATCCTCTAAGCTGGTCGAAAAAGTCATCGATGCGTGGATGAGGATACTTGTTCTTCACCATCATCTTGTTCAGATCACGGTAGTCAATGCACATGCACTGGGATCCATCCTTCTTCTTCACGAGTAGTACAAGTGCACCTCATACGGATACACTAGGTCGTATCCATCCCTTTCGTATAATATCATCCAGCTGAGCCCGAATCTCTTCAAGCTTAGGCGGTGCCATACGATAAGGTCCGTTGGATATTGGTTGTGCTCCAGGCAATAGATCAATGGTAAATTCGAGGCCGCGATCTGGAGGTAAACCTTAGAGTTCTTTCGAAAATACGTCCATGAATTCTCGTACTATTTCAGGTTTGTCTTGCTCAACTTCCATTGCAGTTGCCACTGCCTTCGAAATTCTTGCTCTGAACTTCACTACGTCCAAGAATTCTCGTACTACTTCAGGTTTCTCTTGCTCAACTTCCATTGAAGTCGCCACTACCTGTGAAAGTCTCGCTCTGAACTTCATTAGTCCTTCTGATTTGCTTCTGCTATGAAATTCGAACTTAGGATGGTTGGGTATCTCAAATACTATACTCATTTGACGACAGTCAATGGTAGCATGAAATGTCCCTAACCAATCCATTCCAAGAACACCATCGAAACCTGGCATCTCGATCACCATGAAGTCGGCGAATAGATCACGTCCACAAAGCACTACAGAACATTGAAGACATCCGCTAGTTATTGGTATCGAACCGCCAGCCGGGTCGACCTTCCAACGAGAAGTTAGAGGTTCAACGAGGATGGCATGTGTGTTGAGGAATCGACTCACCAAGAAGTAATGTGTGGCTCCCGAGTCGAATAAAGTGAGGGTCGGTTTACCAGATTCTAAAACGATACATACGGTTACGAGAATTATGTCTAAGCCAACAATCTCTAAATAACAGAATATGATACTAAAAGTGATATATCGTACATGTGATCACTTGGCCAGTAACTTTGGCCTCTTCCACAGTCATGGTATAGGCTTGAGCATTGGGGGTGGTATCTGTCTTCGCGCTTGCTAAAACTCCTATTGCTGAGGGGGAAGTGGATGTCGTTGCGGAGGAGGTGGTGGTCATTGTGGAGCATTCCTAGCAGGGGCATTAGCCAGAGCAGGGTTAGGAGGTTGAGCCTTCCTCTCAAGACAATCTCTTGCACCATGGTCCTTTGAGCCGCAGACCAGGCAAAGGTTCAGATATGATCGATAATCCGATCGAAAATGTCCCAGTTTCCCACAATGGTGGCACACTGGGCATGGTGGTGGGGCATGTCTCTTGAATTATGCTTGTAGGACAGGCCAATTGATCACTCCGTATTTTACACCTTTTTTCTGCATGTTTACATACCATTTAGATCGCTCAAATCGTGTTTTTCACGTTTATTCGACAATATTGCGATGCTTTTCACGATTTGTTGTTTTTGTCGTATTTCAGGAGATTTGGAGCGATTTGGAGTGATTCTGAGATGCACCCACTCCGGAGTGTCACCGACGACGCTCTTGAGGGGTATTTTGCTATTGGAGAGGAGTGGAAGGAGAAAGAACGTCGTAGGAGCGACGAGGAGGCGAAAATATGAAGTTTGGACACTTTGAGCATTTCACTCGGCCGAGTGAAGGAGTCACTCGGCTGACCATAGGAAGCCCGCTCGGCCGGCCAGATCGGACACGCAACAGAGCAATAACAGCGTGCACTCGGCCGAGCATCGCCAAGGCCGAGCATCGCCAAGCCACTCGACCGAGCACCGAGTCACCCTTCACCCGAGTGGAGCCAAGACGACGGCAACGAAAGAGGCCGAACTCTCTGTTTTTCGTCTGTACAGTCCCGTTGACTGACTCGGCCGAGTGGAGAAAGACGGTCCACCCGAGTGACAACCGACGTCCGCCCGAGTGACAAAAGACCGTCCGCCCGAGTGACCTCCGAGGAATCGACCCTCGAGACCCCCAACTCTCTGTTTCTGTACAGGGTTCGTCACTCGGCCGAGTGACATTTGTCACTCGGCCGAGTGAGCCGCGCTGCCTGTAGCGTAAACTGCGGATTTGAGGCTGCGCAGGGGCTTTTTCGTCAGGGTTTTTTGGGCAATTTTGGGGGGTATTTAACCCCAGTTTTTAACCTAGTTTAGAGAGTCTTTTTCAGAACTATTGTAGCCTTTTTAGATTAACTTTTTTTGGGATGAGATTTAGCTTTTAGAGAGGAGAGAAAAGTGATATTTTGTTGGATGCTATCTTGTTCTTCATTGGTTTGCATCTCTCTCCCTCAAAAACTCAATTTTTGTTGATATTTTGAATATTGCTATGAATTCCATTGATTTTATTTGTGAATCTCTATTGCATCCTATTATGAATTGTGAGTAGTTCATCGTCTTAGGGCGTAGGGATGAACCCTACGAGCCCAATTTCGAATTTGTGATGAATTGGTGAAACTATTTCTAGGATTGATTAGGGTTAGTTTGGGATTGCTATACTACGAATAGCTATGGATTCATACCGATTGGGATTTGCAAGAGATTGGATCCCAATTCGATAGGAAGCCCTAGATATTCGAATTGGGTTGCAATTGAATTTCTCCGGAATCGGTTTGCAAGAGATTGGACCGAAACTAGGGTTTTCGATTGCAATTCTATGCCAATACCTGTTTGCAAGAGATTGGATGGGTAGGAACTATCCCAACCTAGGTCGTAGCTCAAGTTTGCACGAGAGTGGGCTCGAGACACGATTGAACGATGATGTTGTTCTTCACGCTAGCTTGCCTAGGTTAAGGTTTGCAAGAGATTGGACCCTACCCTATGTTTGCTATAGACCGGCAATAGCGAGAGAGCGTGAGCTTGGTTCTACATTTAGTTGCAACTAGTCCACCCAAAATTCAAGTCTAGCAATTGTGAAACCTATGAATCACAATGATGAGATTCGGCAAGTAGCGGGGACTCCCTATCCCCTAAGCGTCTTTATTAATTTGTTATTCCTTTATTACATTTGAACGACTGTGACCGCATATTAGCGAGCATTTCCCGACTTTTCCTTTAGCCAGGTGATTCGAAGAAGACACTGTTATTAGGCCTCCCTGTGTTCGATACCCGCTCGCCGCTACACCGTGTGCTTGCGGTAAGACTACGATCGTCGCCGCTCCGGGACGTGTATCCGGGGCGCGACCAAGTTTTTGGCGCCGTTGCCGGGGAGGCAATAGTGTTTGATTCCTATAACCTAGCTATTTCTTTCTTTTTGTTTTATCATTTTTTATTTCTGTTTCACCCTTCCGTTGTGCTAACTAGATCTTTGAAACTCTGTTTTCCCTTGCATGTACACGAGATCCTCGGCGAACCCCAAAGAGATACTATACGATCCGGAGATCGAGCGTACATTGAGGAGGATCCGAGCGGAGAGGAGACCCGTTACGGAAGGAAATTTTATGACCCATCCTGAGACACCCGAACAATTGGCGGCGCGAATGACAAGGATTATTTCTATAAGAGATAGGCTTCAGCCTAAGACTTCTTCCATGACCTCGTCCATAGCCATGCAGGAGTTGGCGGCCGACAAAAATTTTGAGTTGAAGACCGGATTGGTGGTCCTTATGCAACAAGATCCTTTTCATGGGAACTCCCATGAAAACCCTCATTACCACATCCAGCTCTTCCTATCAAAGTGTGCCACCTTCCAAATACCGGGCGTCTCTGTGGATGCTATCAAACTGCGCCTCTTCCCTTTCACACTCAAGGACAAGGCATTATATTGGTTGAGGACGCAAGCTGAAGGAATCTTCACCACTTGGGATGAGTTGGCGAGTGCCTTCGTCGACAAATTTTACCCGCCCTCCAAGATGGTGAAGATTAGAAGTGCTCTCATATCCTTCAAGCAAGGACCACAAGAGACTCTCTATGAAGCATGGGAGCGCTTCAAGGACTTGCAACATCAATGCCCCCATCATAGCATTGAGGATTGGGAGCTTGTCCATAGCTTTTACAATGGACTCCAACCGGGGACGAAGCAGATTATTGATGCCACGGCAAATGGAGCCATTTTGTTGAAGACTCCCGATGAAGCTACGGCCTTGCTCGATGAGATGGTCTCGAACAACCAACAATGGGGGGACGAGCAAGAACATTCTTCATCCTCCTTGAAGCCCATAAGTATCTATGAGGCCAAGGCCGTGGTGGAGCTTTCTAGCAAGTTTGATTCTCTCCACAAGGTTGTGGAGAGATTGGAGAAATTCATTACGGAGCCTCAATGAGCCCCTCCTACATCCACGCGACAAATAATATGAGTGATTGGCAAGACCAATCCCAATCCATATATGTGGGAGGAGAGCAAGGCGAAGGAGCCTTGGAGCAAGTTCAATACGTCACAGGGAATTCTGGATATTGGGCCAATCCAGCCGCTAGAAACCATCCGGGTTTCTCATATGCTAATAATGATGGTGCATTGAACCCCCCCCCCCGCAACACCAACCTCCTCAAGCTCGGGCTCCACCATCACCACAACCGAATTATCCACAAAGGGGGCCACCGCAACAAAATTTCCCACCGAGGAAACAAGTGGGACCTTATAGGCCACCCGGGTATAATCAAGGGTGGAGAAATCCCAACCCACCGCAAGCTCAACAACGTTCGGATTTTGAGGCTAAGGTGGATGAGTTTATGGCGGAACAAAGGAAGATTAACGCCACCTTGAAGGCGGGGCAAGATTCTCTCGCCACCGTCGTCGCTCAAATTGGGAAGCAACTTGCGTTGCTCAATAAAAACAATCAACAATTGCCGGCTCAACCCGAGCCAAATCCACGGGGCAACACCGGCCATTCAATGCAGTCGTTGCAGTTACTACAAGAGGAGGGAAGGATACCACTCCCCCCATGACTCAAGTCAAGAAGCCCGTGGTGGAGAATCTAGAAGAAAGCGAGCCGGTAATTGAAATGGCAAAGGAGAAGGAGCCGCAAGGGGAAGTGAAGTCTAGAGAGGAAGAGCTTATTGACGAGCGTCGATTTATGCCATCGGTGACCTTCCCTCAACGGCTAGCTAGAGCCAAGATGGACCAACGGCTAGCCAAGTTTCTCGAGTATTTGAGAGGGGTGAGCCTCAATATCCCCTTCCTCGATGCTTTAGTGGAAATCCCATCTTATGCCAAGTTCTTAAAAGACTTGATCACGGGAAGGAAGAGGAAAGAGAAGATAATGCTCGCGGAGGAAGGGACTTGGTTCACAAAGAGGGAGAAAGAGCCCGCCAAATTTAAAGATCCAGGGAGTTTCCGGATTCCTTGCACTCTAGGCGGCGTCCCCTACAAAAAGCATTGGTGGACTTGGGGGCTAGTGTTAGCCTCATGCCCCTCTCCATGTTCCGGAAGTTGAATACCGGCACGGATTTGAAGCCTAGCGACATGCGGATTCAACTAGCGGATGGGAGGATTACAAGACCGGTTGGGATCACGGAGGACATCCCACTCCAAGTTCCAGGGGGCATATGCTTACCATGCGATTTCGTGATAATGGACATCAAGGAGGAGGGCGATACATCACTCATACTTGGATGCCCGTTCCTCGCCACCGCCGGTGTCATAGTCGATGTGCGGGAGGGGACCCTTACCTTGAACATCGGCAACATCGAAGTTGAGCTTCATATACCGAAGGCAATGAAGCACATGCCGCATCACGAAGAGCTAGATTACATGGACCTCCTTGATGAGGTCATTGAAGAGGCGATCCCCCACTTCATCGGCGCACCCCACGAAGATAGCTTCGAAGAAGGCCTAGATTTGGCCGAGGAAGAGAAGATGGAGCACTCCCCCGATATCTCCATGGAAATTGATAATGGCGACACTGATGTCGCAAGAATACGGGAGCTCTGTAAGCTCTCGAAGTTGAGGACTCCGAAGAAAGCTCCACCGATACGAAGATCGGTGTCACCGGCAAAGAGGAAGACCGGAGCAAGCTCTAGCTTGGGGGAGCCACCCCCCAACATTGCCCATGACGAAGGGGCACTGAGGAAGACCACACCCCACCATGATCCAAATCCGAGTGGTCTTCCAAGCAAGTTCAACGGGTGCATCTCGTATGCACCCAACATCAAGCGTTAATTGAAAATCAAAAGGGGTCGAGCTCAAGACCTTAAACGAGCGCTTGTCGGGAGGCAACCCGACGGTTATCGCAATTTTTCTATTTTGGTTTTTATTTTTTTAGACTTTATTAGTGTTTTTGAGTCGTTTGCCCGAAAAATTTTGACAATGGGTCCTATTTTCTTTGACAGGAGAGGAGAACGGGATATCTATCATATGGAGGATGACTAAGGCGAAGAAGAGCGCTCCATGAATGCGCTCGAGGCTTTGGAGAAGGAAGAAATCAACTGGAGAAAGAAAAACAGAGATTAGAGCCAAAACGGAGCATCACAGCAGAAAACAGGGCCTCACTCGGCCGAGTACCATAGCCACTCGGCCGAGCAACCAACATCGCCTGCCCGAGTGGCGCACCAACGAGGGAATTCTGCTGCACCCAACTCTCTGTTCTTTTTTCGATTTCAGTATAAATTGCCACTCGGCCGAGTACATATATTCACTCGGCTGAGTGAAACTGATACGCTCCTAGGGCGAGAATTGCCGAGTAGCTTGTGCCACTCGGCCGAATGGACTTTTTCCACTCGGCCGAGTCGTATGAGGGGAGGAGTTTTTAAAAATATTTTTCGTTACGATCACTCGGCCGAGTGACACCGTCACTCGGCCGAATCGTAACCTCTCCTATATAAGGCGCAGCGGTTCGGCGCGGAATTCGAAACGCCAAAATCCCCCAAATCGCCCGAACCGCGTGCGACTGCCACCCCCTCGCCCGCAGCGACCTTTCGCTCGCCCGACCGCCGCGCCCGCAGGTCCGACCGCCGAGCCACCGCCGGCCGACGTCGACCACCGACCACCCTCACCGCCGGCGACTCCCTCGCCGCCGGCCATCCTCCGGTAACCCGATTTCGCCTCTTTTCTCCATTTTCTCCTATTTTTCAACGATCCGTGCACCTATCGAGCCCCTACCTCAAATTAATTTCATTATCTATCTATTATTCCCCTAACCCCCCATGCATTTCGAATTTTACACGCTGATATCTCTGTTTGATGTGTAGGCTATCTTGGGGAGCTTTGGGGAGCCTAGGGGAGCTTCCGAGGCGCGCTTTTGGCTTAGTGGAGGCGGTGTCTTCGCACGCATCCGCTGTTTTTGCTCTCACGGTGTGTTCAGGTACCTTCGTTCCATTATTTTTGACACGTCGTATTTTATATTAGTTGGGTGATCACTCGGGACACACATGCCGCCCCGTACACGGCCACGCACTAGGAGAGCTTCCGCCAAGCGGAAGCGGTCGGATGAGCCCGGCCCCTCCCACGAGATGGAGGACTCTCCTCCGCCTACACCACCCCACCCCACACAGCCACCGCCTACCGATCCAGTCGACCGACAGCCACTCCCAGCCCAGCCCATCCACCCACAGCCACCACCGGCTCCTATCGTCGGGCCGCTGGGTATTACGTTCCGAGACGACGCACATCGAGTCGCTTTTGAGCGTATCGCCCAGCGCTCAATAGTGCCCTCCAGGTTCGCGCACCTTGCTGACCTAGACCGCCTGGGGGTACTTGAGGGGTTGCTCACGTTGTACGACAACGTGGGTTGGCGAGACTTTCTTTCTGTGTCGGCGGACACCTATGTCCATCCGACACTCGAGGTGCTCAGCTCGATCGCCCGGACCGCTGAGGGATGCTCCTTTAGACTGATGGATCGAGAGTACCAGATCACTCTCGATATGCTTAGGGCATTCTTTCAGTGGCCCGCAGTCCCCGTGCCCGACCGAGCTTACGTCCCCACACACATTCCTCCCCCATCCTTCGATTCACACACCTTTTGGGCCAGGATCACAGGTTTACCTCAGGCCTTTGACCCTAGTAGGGCCAAGGCCTCGGCCATAGTCCACCCCTGCCTCCGCATAGCACAGCTTCTTATGGCGACCACCTTTCTGGCGAGGTACGAGCCTGGGACGATGTCGACGCCTGAGCTCTATATGCTCTACACGATGACTCGCCCCAGAGTCCTTGATAGGGATGGTGTCACGATGGTCCCCGCCGTAGAGATTGACGTCGCTAGCTGGTTTTTGGACCGCATCATCGTATTGGTGGGCGCTCGCTCCCCGATATGTTGCGGCGACCAGATCACCCTGCTAGCCCTGATGACCGACGAGGACCTTCCGGCCGACCTGCGTCGACATTCGGGCCCCACTTCACTTTCGATAGACGTCATGGCCCGGATGAAGATGCTTCGTCCGCATGGCCAGCGGCACTGGGTATGGTTGCACGGTCCGTTCGGTGCTGACTACTGACCGGCGCCCCATTTATGGTATGGGCGCGGTGTCGTTTTACCGCAAGTGCACGGTTAGTGTAGGGTGCGGGTTTATCGAACTCAGGGAGGTGGATGGCTTGAGTGGCTACTAGCCTCGCCTAGGTTGTGTGCTAGTTACGCGGATAATGTGGGTGGAAGTGGATAAATAAAAGAAAGAAATGAAAAAGACACGAAATGAATCCCCACTAACACGGGCTAGAGCACTCATGACACTTGGCATTTGACTTGACCCAGGGTGAGACATTGCCCCAAAAGGTGGTACCTAGCGTCCATGGCCCGATATTCAGGTCGGTGCCAAGCACGCTAGGCCTACCCAGTTCCGGACGGTGGGTAATCCCGTGTCCATTAACACCTTCCGCAACCAGGAGCATTAAGGCCACAATGATATCTCCCAACACTTCGTCCAAGCCGTTCCCACATGCGAGGACTCCATGTCAACACTAGGGGCGTGAGCTATGGCTAGGGAGTCAACCGCCAAGTTTATTCCCCCTTGGCCCGACGGTCAGAGGCGGTCTTTCTCCCGCCAATGACAATGAAACACCCCCGCGTAACCCTAATGGCCAAATAGGTCAAATGTGATTTCTAGCAATATATCGAAGCGGATCTTGACAGGACAAGCACCGGACCCCAATCCCCAACACATCTAGTGTGTTGCCATACGAATTGGACCCAAATTGCTAGAAATCCCCCATTGACGCATTTCATCGAACACGTGCCATGCAAAAAATCAAATGAAACAACCAAGCATCAATCCTACCCTAACCCGTATTAGGGTTCATCAAAACTACTCAATGGTGAATAACATAAAAACAAACAACACAAAAGACATATAAACTTTCACCATCAAGCAAAATAAACACAATACAAACAATGGAGAAAAAGAGAGGAAAATACTTATCTTGAGTGAATCGTCAATCCAATACAAGACTTATTGAACAAAAGACCTAATCTAAAACTAACCTAGAACTCACAAGAGAAGGGTGGGCAAAAAGCCCTAAAAACTCCAGGAGATCCCCCTCAAGTCGGCCAGCCTCATGTATTTATAGCCCCACTTCGAAACCCTAACGGTTCGGGTCCAAACCCGCAGAAAAAACGTCACCCGATCGGTTGACAAGTCAACCGATCGGGTGATCTGTTACAAATAATAAACAGAAAACGGCAGAGCTTCACCCGGTCAGATGAACCGGTCGGTTGAGTTCTTGGGGTGACCGGTTGGATCATGGCGCCATCGGGTGAAGAGGTCGGTTGGATGCCCGTGTCTTGGCTCCTCAGAATCAGCTACAGATGAACCGATCGGGTGAGAGTCACCCGATCGGTTGGCATTTGGCTCGAAAAGACAGAGAAACGGCCGCCGTTGAACCGGCCTGTGAACCGATCGGGTGACTTTCACTTGAGCTCCGGCTGAGACTGGGTGGTGCACGCGTGCATCACCCGATCGGTTGGAGATGACCAACCGACCGGGTGAGGGGCTGAAAGATGTAATCTTCGTCGTTTGACCCCCTGGATCACGCGTGACTCCTCCCGTTGCTCCGGGGACTTGAGATATCGTTGTTAAACGTCCCCTACACGGGCAATCTCCTGCAAACATGGAGAAACAAAGAAAAGTGAAAGAAAACGAGAAAATACGAGAAAACGAATAAAAGACGGCGGATAACACGGAGAAACACGGAAGAAAACGCGCGCAAATATATGAAATATAAACGCACGTCAAAATCCCCCAAGCTGAACTCTTCCTCGTCATTGAGGAAGACGAGTGAGAGTAGGAGCTCGGAGGGAGAAAATAGAGAGAAGGAGAGAAAAAGAGAACTCTATATCCTAGATCGCCCATAAGGGCCAACAAAATCAAACACGCCACACGAAGCAAGCATACGACAAAACACAACACTAAACCAAGGAATGTGAGTCCAAACAAGTGCCATGGGCCCACGCGGTGAAGCGCGAGTGAGTGTGGTCGTGTGCTAGCAGATGGTGTCACTATCTACGATGTGCAATAAAGCTCAACATACACATACCCAAAGAAAGACCCAAATATCGATTCAATTTGAAATTGCGGTGAATATTAGCTCAAGCATGCATGAGAAGAGTATAAGAATAGAAGCGTATCATGCATCGGGGACTCCACAGCTAGGGACTAGGAAATCACCACACTATAGCCTAGGTAATCGCTAGAAGGTCCCTATGCCAAGTGTTTTCGAAAACGATGGAGGTTGAGAAGATGTGGAGTAAAACACTCGGTGCAAATTCTTGCCTTCCCCTTATTCACGACAAGTAGGAAAATATTCACACTGGAATTTTTTGGGTTTTTTTCTTTTCATTTCTCATCTTTTTGGGTTTTTCTTTTCTTTTCTCCTTTTTTTGGATTTTTGGGAATTGGGATATTTACATGTGTACTCTCCCAAGTGGGAGAACGGTACACGACAAGGGGATTTGCACCAAATAAAACAAAAAAGAAGTCGGAATCTAAACACTTGGGCAAAGGAAACTATTCTCGCTAAATAGAGCATGGGCTAAATGGGTTATCCTAGTCCTTAATTGTGGAATCCCGACACATGCGAAATGAAGTACACGATTTATATATATAGCATGCAGAAGCAGACATGAGAAATAAATACCGCATATTCAAATCGAAGCATGATAATCCAGGGGTCATTCCTGGACAGGTATATAAAGTAAAATCACAAAGTAGAAGCACACCAAACAACTAGGCACGACGCACGACTCACAAAAAGCTAAGTGGACCCGCGATGCATGAAATGCAAGAGGACTTAATATCCTAGGGTTAGTGAATGTGATTATCGAAGCCGTACAAGGTGTGCGTGTGATTTTCGTGGCAATTCGTCATAGGGTTCATCTCTGGGAGAAAGAGATAAAAAGAGGAAAAGAAAAAAAGAAAAAAGAAAAACACGAAGAAAAACGACTCAAATAATGAAGAAAAAGAGACAAATGACGCACGAAGTGCGACTCCCCCAAGCTGAAACTTGCATTGTCCTCAATGCAATAGTAGTGAATACGGGAGGGCAATGAAAATGTAGGGGAGTTACGCACCGACACAAAAAAATGAAAAACATGAAAAATACACGAACGAAACTGAAAAATAAAGAAAAAGAAACATACAGAATAACAGATATAAAACGCAACGAAGGACTCAAAGACACAAACACACGACAACGACACACAAAAACATGCACACAAAAGTCGATTTCCCCCAAGTTGAACATGATAATGCTAGCAAAATGATATGATCAATGTGATGCAGAAATATGCTTAGGGAAAATCGGAAAAGAAAGAAATCAGAATGCAGGAGAGACAGTCTGCTCGTTCTCCTCGGAAGAGGATGAAGGGTGAAATGATAGAAGGGCACGACATGAAGGGTTATTAAGATGCAAAAGCAAATCCTAGATACGCTCCCCTCGCTAATGAGAGGAGACGAGATTATTCAAATCTAAACTAGAAAGCGGTAAATTTTTACACTACTGGATTAGGATACACCTGAGCATAGGCGGATCCAAGATCTGAAGTGGGGCAGGTAGCTGCTCTAACTGCTCCTTCTATGGCTCAACCAGAAGCGATGTGCCACGTGTGCCAATGGACCCAAGCAATGCACCTCCAAGCATCCTTAGTAGGTAACCACCTGTGACCTGCAAAGGATGAGGTGCATTAGTCCATGACAAGAAATTATTTCCCAAAATAAATGTATCCCAGAGATAGTCACCGGTAAATGATGGTAAAATATATGAACTGTGGCGAACACTCCCTGGAAATGGTATGCTATCCTCTGTGCAAGCGACGATCAAATCCCAGCTCTCCATGTGAAGTTGCTCTCCAGGTGGTGACACACCATAGCATACCTCAAGGGAAGTCGATCCTGTGTCCTGTGAGAGATATGGTGTGTCAAATATATATGAGTCTAAAGAAATAGGACGTGAAAAGCGAGACTCAAATGTGGAGTGAGAGTGAGTATGAAAATCTCCCTGAATAGGGGCAATATGCTCAAGTAGATGCTCAGCCGCAGAAGAAGTGGAGCGTGACGGTAGAGGTAGATGTGGCTCGGGCTCCATGAAGTGGACGATCGTATCCAAGCCCTTATGCACATCCTCCTCGACGATATGCTCATGCTCCTCCATCTGCCCGATGTCCTGAATGACATCCTCATGGTTGACCACCGACCAAGGAGGAAGCTGTGATAGAGATGGCTGTGGAGGGGGATGTGGAGCGGACCACTCGTATGTGGTCATGGTGTCGTCGTCCTCACGCACATCCTCCTCGCCAGCATGCATAAGCTCTGTGGTCTCCTCGGTGCTCTCATAGGACTCATATGGGGTACCCAGATAAAGATGAAAAGTCTCTCCCACAGATCCTAGAGAAATCTCCCCATCCTCACTATCATCATCAAAAAATGCTTCGTCATCCAAGTGGTAGTGTCGGCATGAGATGTGTCTATGGTGGCCGATGGCATGGTGGTCTCAACCATGAAGGTGGGTATATCCTCTCCTTCATCCCCTCTCCTCGGTGTCGGCTCAGTGATTGGTACTATCAAGTTTTGTAATATTTGGCCTTGGTTAAACATGGCACTTTCAAGGAGAGACACGAGGCTTGATTCTTCTTGTGTTTGTGGAGGGGTATAAGGTTGAGGAAATGGATGGGAGGTGTTTGGGCTAAGGTTGTGGGAAAATGTTTGGCCTTGGAGCGGGGGGAGGCTCTCAAGCGTAAATGGGCAATCATAATACACGTGCCCCGCCATCCCACAAGTCTCACAAAACACAACTGGATAGGGATCGTATCCTCCCATCTGAGCATCGAAATTTGATCTCCACATGGTAATATCAAAGATACCTAGACAACAAAAATAAGAAAACTAGAGAGGAGCGTCAATAGTACACGAAAATAACAAAAAGATAATATAATAGTGGGGGAAAAATTTCTTGGTTATTGAATATATATATTTTTTAAAAAAAAGAAAAATAAATTTTTTTGTGTTTTATGCGTAGTCTAACGAACCCAAGCTAAGCTAATATCAAACCGAACGCCTCCCCGGCAACGGAGCCAAAAACTTGACCGGCGCCCCGTTTACGGTATGGGCGCGGTGTCGTTTTACCGCAAGTGCACGGTTAGTGTAGGGTGCGGGTTTATCGAACTCAGGGAGGTGGATGGCTTGAGTGGCTACTAGCCTCGCCTAGGTTGTGTGCTAGCTACGCGGATAATGTGGGTGGAAGTGTAGAAATAAAAGAAAGAAATGAAAAAGACACGAAATGAATCCCCGCTAACACGGGCTAGAGCACTCATGACACTTGGCATTTGACTTGACCCAGGGTGAGACATTGCCCTAAAAGGTGGTACCTAGCGTCCATGGCCCGATATTCCGGTCGGTGCCAAGCACGCTAGGCCTACCCAGTTCCGGACGGTGGGCACTCCCGTGTCCATTAACACCTTCTGCAACCGGGAGCATTAAGGCCACAATGATATCTCCCAACACTTCGTCCAAGCCGTTCCCACGCGCGATGACTCCATGTCAACACTAGGGGCGTGAGCTATGGCTAGGGAGTCAACCGCCAAGTTTATTCCCCCTTGGCCCGACGGTCAGAGGCGTTCTTTCTCCCGCCAATGACAATGAAACACCCCCGCGTAACCCTAATGGCCAAATAGGTCAAATGTGATGTCTAGCAATACATCGAAGCGGATCTTGACAGGACAAGCACCGGACCCCAATCCCCAACACATCTAGTGTGTTGCCATACGAATTGGACCCAAATTGCTAGAAATCCCCATTGACGTATTTCATCGAACACGTGCCATGCAAAAAGTCAAATGAAACAACCAAGCATCAATCCTACCCTAACCCGTATTAGGGTTCATCAAAACTACTCAATGGTGAATAACATAAAAACAAACAACACAAAAGACATATAAACTTTCACCATCAAGCAAAATAAACACAATACAAACAATGGAGAAAAAGAGAGGAAAATACTTATCTTGAGTGAATCGTCAATCCAATACAAGACTTATTGAACAAAAGACCTAATCTAAAACTAACCTAGAACTCACAAGAGAAGGGGGGCAAAAAGCCCTAAAAACTCCAGGAGATCCCCCTCAAGTCTGCCAGCCTCATGTATTTATAGCCCCACTTCGAAACCCTAACGGTTCGGGTCCAAACCCGCAGAAAAAACGTCACCCGATCGGTTGACAAGTCAACCGATCGGGTGATCTGTTACAAATAATAAACAGAAAACGGCGGAGCTTCACCCGGTCAGATGAACCGGTCGGTTGAGTTCTTGGGGTGACCGGTTGGATCATGGCGCCATCGGGTGAAGAGGTCGGTTGGATGCCCGTGTCGTGGCTCCTCAGAATCAGCTACAGATGAACCGATCGGGTGAGAGTCACCCGATCGGTTGGCATTTGGCTCGAAAAGACAGAGAAACGGCCGCCGTTGAACCGGCATGTGAACCGGTCGGGTGACTTC
This sequence comes from Scilla litardierei, assembly GCA_030789695.1. Classification (NCBI taxonomy): domain Eukaryota; kingdom Viridiplantae; phylum Streptophyta; class Magnoliopsida; order Asparagales; family Asparagaceae; genus Scilla; species Scilla litardierei. The sequence goes on from CM061141.1 coordinate 147,776,619, forward strand.
CACTTGAGCTCCGGCTGAGACCGGGTGGTGCACGCATGCATCACCCGATCGGTTGGAGATGACCAACCGACCGGGTGAGGGGCTGAAAGATGTAATCTTCGTCGTTTGACCCCCTGGATCACGCGTGACTCCTCCCGTTGCTCCGGGGACTTGAGATATCGTTGTTAAACGTCCCCTACGCGGGCAATCTCCAGCAAACATGGAGAAACAAAGAAAAGTGAAAGAAAACGAGAAAATACGAGAAAACGAATAAAATACGGCGGATAACACGGAGAAACACGGAAGAAAACGCGCGCAAATATATGAAATATAAACGCACGTCAACTACATGATCCTTCCGAGCCCCGCTCGGACACACATAGGACCAACACACGACGACTGGCTTCCGGCGATGGATCTCCTGATCCCCGCCGCCTACGTGCTTGAGGCCGAGGAGGCTGAGCAGGCACCTCCTGCACCTGTAGACCCTGTGTTCCCTCAGCCTGAGCCTGCTCTTTCTGTCGCTCCCGACACTTCTGTCCCCACTTCTACCAGAGTCGGGAGTACACTTGCTGAGCCTACGCCCACCACGTCTACCACCACCCCCACCACTACTGAGCCCCTGTCGGTTGAGCCCCTCACCTCTCTGCTACCCGAGCGTCCACCCACCATACTTGAGAGCGGCGGACCTTCTTTCACTGCCGTCGTGGAGACCATTGCCAGTATGATCTCCGTTGGGCTATCACCTTTTGGTCCATTCACTTCCTCCCCAGCGGTTGACCTTTCTGTCTACATGGCAGCCGTCCTATCTGAGAGTGTCATGACGTATGTCCCCACTTCTGTGTCACTGACCTCTCTTGCCACCTCGTCACCGATTTTGTCTTCCACTCCCACTGCTGCTGCTTCCACCTCACACCAGCCTGCGTCCCAGCCTCGCGCTGAGGCTGGGCATCCCCTAGTGAGCACAGCACCTTTTTGACCCATGCCTGCTGTCCCGATCACCTACACTGCACGTATTAGACAGCCCCGACCTGCTCAGCCTAGACATGTCCGTCCCTCCGCTCCACCTCCCCCTGACGCCTTAGTTCAGAGCGTTCGCGCTCTTGAGGGGACGATGAGTGGACTCCGGGGTGATTTTAGGGCTCTGTCTTCCACAGTCACCCCCATGCAGCACCGCCTCGAGCTACTTCCCGGCATTCACTTTTGCCTGACCCAGATCCTCGAGCGACTGCCACGACCACCACCCACCCAGCAGACTGTTCCACGCCCACCACCACCCCCACCACCCACCCAGCAGACTGTCACCCATCCACCACCACCTCCACCTCCGCCTCAGGACGGAGATGGCGCAGCACCACCAGCTTAGGCACACCCTTGATGCCATAGATATTTTTTGTCGTCATGCTGCCCATTCTCTGCTTGGTCCTGATGATTTTTGCCCACCCCCCTCCCAGCACTATTTTTGTCCATATTTTGATCATATCATTCTATATCCTTTTTCAGGAATGAGAGAGAGTCTTTTGGTGACACACACATATCCACATCACTCTTATCCTTGCATGCATCACATTCACATCATATTTTTCATTTTGTTGTTTTTATTTCTTTTTCTCATGCATGCACACCCACCCCCCCTTCCATTACCCGTCTCTCGGTGTGCAACACTTCACACATTGAGGACATTGTGCCCTTTAGCTTGGGGGAGTGTGTTCTCACACTTTCTGCTTTTGTCACCTTTATTTTTAGTTTTTTCACGTTTTCCCACTTTTTCACTCATTTTTCATCACTTTTTCATTTTTTTACCATGCATCACGTTTTTCTTATTTTTCTTGTGTGTTGCATTGTAAATAGTTTTATTTTCGTTTATCTTTATTTCTTTCATCTTTTGCTAGAGATGACTTTACTGTGATGATGATGACATGGTGTTAGCTTTCCTCTATATGCATGCTATATTTGTCATGTCATAGCTCTTTTTATTTCTGATATCATATGCTATGTTCTGCTTTGCATTTAGAGATAGTAACCCACTCTCTTTTGGTGTATGAAAATGGATGAAATTCTATTATTAGCTGATGGCTGATGATTCATATGTATGCTATCGTAGAAAACACACCAAGATTCACGCATTGATGCTTATATCTGGAGTACTGCTTTCCTTTCTCTCACATCACTTCTATTTTGCATGATTTGTACGCTTCACTTCGGGTTGATTGAACGTTTGCTAGCTTTGATAAATCTGGATTAGTTTACTTTTTGAGATTAAACTGAGTAGATTATATTACCCTGCTGAAGTTGTCATGCACGTCCTATAGAGTGAACTGAGAGATACATTTATTTCTTTCTCCACATATCTTGAACATAATTTCTCTATTTTAAATTCATTGGTGAATCTCCCCCTTAGCGATTCTATCTTTGGCATTCCCCCGTTATTAAAATCACATGCTCCAAATTCCCCAAAAACCAAAGAAAAAAATTACTTGTATATCCTTCTCTTTGATTTGGGATCATTGTGTATATATGATATTGCAAAGAAAAAAGAAAAAAAAGAAAAAAGAAAAAAAAAGAGAAAGAGATTTGAGAATAAGTGAAGAAATGAGAAAAGAAGTTCGAAAACGATCCCATCTCATATCCTTTCTCTATTTCTTCCCTCTTTTGCTTTTTATTTTTGTTTTCTTTGACTTTTGGAGCTTCATAAGAAACGGGGATGTAAATATTGTTTTGTATATGCCACCACGCTTATAGATAAGCTTGGGGGAGAGAATCCAATGATGCGTGAGAGAGTGACTACTTGACGGTGCATGACAACCTAGGCTAAGTAATATTTTATACTCGGTGAGATTGCTAAAGTTTTACGAAATCTAGAAATCTACGCCTAGCATTCATTTCATGAAAACCGCACTTTTTCTATTCTTACTACCCTATCGTGTGATGTCTCTTATACACCTTATAGAAAGCATTTAATTGAAAAGTGTGTGATCTATGATATTGTATACCATTGTAGATGCTTCAGACGATGTTAATCTTAGAATTATTCCATTTTTCATGCTATATTGATATTCTCGGGTTTTCTATTTCAAATGCGCCATTATACTATGATATCAAAATAAAAGTCTTTGACATGTGTTTTATATTCGATGCATGCTATATAAGTAAGCAAAACCCACGTCCTAAGAAAATGATCTAGCAACTTCCCTCTTCGTTTTCTATTTCGTTTTTCGTTTTCCGTTTTCCGCCTTTCCGCCGTTTTCTTTATCTTTATCCACCGGGTTCGCTTTTTTACTCATCTTCCTCGAGGACGAGTAAGAGGTAAGCTTGGGGGATTTTGATCACTCCGTATTTTACACCTTTTTTCTGCATGTTTGCATGCCATTTAGATCGCTCAAATCGTGTTTTTCACGTTTATTCGACAATATTGCGATGCTTTTCACGATTTGTTGTTTTTTGTCGTATTTCAGGAGATTTGGAGCGATTTGGAGTGATTCTGAGATGCACCCACTCCGGAGTGTCACCGACGACTCTCTTGAGGGGTATTTTGCTATTGGAGAGGAGTGGAAGGAGAAAGAACGTCGTAGGAGCGACGAGGAGGCGAAAATATGAAGTTTGGGCACTTTGAGCATTTCACTCGGCCGAGTGAAGGAGTCACTCGGCCGACCATAGGAAGCCCGCTCGGCCGGCCAGATCTGACAAGCAACAGAGCAATATCAGCGTGCACTCGGCCGAGCATCGCCATTCCACTCGGCCGAGCACCGAGTCACCCTTCGCCCAAGTGGAGCCAAGACGACGGCAACGAAAGAGGTCGAACTCTCTGTTTTTCGTCTGTACAGTCCTGTTGACTGACTTGGCCGAGTGGAGAAAGACGGTCCGCCCGAGTGACAACCGACGTCCGCCCAAGTGACGAAAGACCGTCCGCCGAGTGACCTCCGAGGAATCGACCCCTGAGACCCCCAACTCTCTGTTTCTGTATAGGGTTCGTCACTCGGCCGAGTAAGCCGCGCTGCCTGTAGCGTAAACTGCGGATTTAAGGCTGCGCAGGGGCATTTTCGTCAGGGTTTTTTGGGCGATTTTGGGGGGTATTTAACCCCGGTTTTTAACCTAGTTTAGAGAGTCTTTTTCAGAACTATTGCAGCCTTTTTAGATTAACTTTTTTTGGGATGAGATTTAGCTTTTAGAGAGGAGAGAAAAGTGATATTTTGTTGGATGCTATCTTGTTCTTCATTGGTTTGCATCTCTCTCCCTCAAAAACTCAATTTTTGTTGATATTTTGAATATTGTTATGAATTCCATTGATTTTATTTGTGAATCTCTATTGCATCTTATTATGAATTGTGAGTAGTTCATCGTCTTAGGGCGTAGGGATGAACCCTACGAGCCCAATTTTGAATTTGTGATGAATTGGTGAAACTATTTCTAGGATTGATTAGGGTTAGTTTGGGATTGCTATACTACGAATAGCTAGGGATTCATACCGATTGGGATTTGCAAGAGATTGGATCCCAATTCGATAGGAAGCCCTAGATATTCGAATTGGGTTGCAATTGAATTTCTCCGGAATCGGTTTGCAAGAGATTGGACCGAAACTAGGGTTTTCGATTGCAATTCTATGCCAATACCCGTTTGCAAGAGATTGGACGGGTAGGAACTATCCCAACCTAGGTCGTAGCTCGAGTTTGCACGAGAGTGGGCTTGAGACACGATTGAACGATGATGTTGTTCTTCACGCTAGCTTGCCTAGGTTAGGGTTTGCAAGAGATATGGCCCTACCCTAGGTTTGCTATAGACCGGCAATAGCGCGAGAGCATGAGCTTGGTTCTACATTTAGTTGCAACTAGTCCACCCAAAATTCAAGTCTAGCAATTATGAAACCTACGAATCACAATGATGAGATTCGGCAAGTAGCGTGGACTCCCTATCCCCTAAGCGTCTTTATTAATTTGTTATTCCTTTATTACATTTGAACGACTGTGACCGCATATTAGCGAGCATTTCCCGACTTTTCCTTTAGCCAGGTGATTCGAAGAAGACACTGTTATTAGGCCTCCCTGTGTTCGATACCCGCTCGCCGCTACACCGTGCGCTTGCGGTAAGACTACGATCATCGCCGCTCCGGGACGTGTATCCAGGGCGCAACCATCAATGCACCTGGTTGGATGGAGGTCGACGGCTGGATCCAGCAACAGTGGTAGGAGGTGGAGGCCTTCACAAAGGGGAAGCTATAGATTGCTCGCGCTTCTCTTCTCTTTTGATAAATTCGTGCTCACGAGTTGTAGCTAGAACTTCAGTATGGGTGCAGAGTTGGCATCTGACCAAGTTTCCCCGAATTTTGATGTTCAGTCCTTTCTTAAAGCGTTGTGCTCGAGTCAGAGTGGTGTCAACCATCCCTGGAACAAATCGGCTAAGCATAGTGAACTGAGCATCATATTGTTCCACTGTCATGGAACCTTGCTTCAAATTGACGAACTGTGCATGCAGTTCCATCTGTGCCTTGGGTGAGAAGTACTGGGTGTTGAAGTGATCGGTGAATGTCTCCCAATCAATTGGTCGTTGCAGGTGACGTTCAGCTAAATTCTACCAAATCCGAGCTCCGTCAGTCAATTTCAACTTAGCAGTATCCACCCATGTGTATTCTGCTATCTGAGCTGCTCTTAAGTCATCCTCAGTGCTTCGCAACCAATCTTCGACCTTCAGAGGACCGTCCAAACCATTTCAAGGCTTTGGGCGGAGCGACCTAAATTGTTGTATTCCTCCTTCATGCTTGTGTTCTCCGCGTAGGGCTTGAACAATCTCTCGTGGTGTGGCATCAGATATTTGGTGAACCGTGGGAGGTGGTTAGTTGTTGGTTTGGTTGCTGGCTACAGACACATCAGCTCCATTAGGACTCTCAGAAGTGTTTCCGTCCATCGCTTGAATGTTGTAAGGTCCCTGGCTATGAGGAAAACAGTAGAAGGGGGGTTGAATAGTGTTTATACAATTTAAAATAATAATTACACCAAATTAAATTTTTAACCAACAATTAAGCGAAATGTAAATAAACCCTAAAATGAAACAATGCAAACACAAGAATGTTTCAAGGGTTTGGATTACCCAAGTCAACTCCCGACTTGTTCCTGGTAAGCCTACGTCCCTTTCACCCGGATACCACCGGATACTCAAGTTAGAACCCTAACTTGATGTTTCCTTCAAACCTACTTGTAGCAACCCTACAAGTGAAATCGAAGTACACTCGATGTCCTTGACTCCCACAACTTGAGAGCAAGCAAACCACTCTCACAAACCGAGAGTTAATCTAATAACGAAAGTAATTATGAAATACTGAAATGACAATACTTACAATCACCTATGCCTTGAAGTAGAACTTGAAGGAGCAAGTGTGTTGTGTATTGATGTCTCCTTTGGAAGAGAGGAAAGCCCGTTCTCTTGTCACCACAAATTGCCTAGAAGATATCTCTTTGATTCTATGTTGGAGACCAAGAGAGTAAAAGATTGGAATTCTAGGGCTTTAGGATTTGAGAGCTTGAGATTGAAATCTTAGGGTTTCAATAGATGAGTGAGTAACCTCTCAATGGAGCATTAGAGGCTGCCTTTATAGGTTTCTCAAACCCCTCAAACTGAATCCCCAAAAACCCCTTTGAAATCCGTGGAGAAAAAGCCAACAGATAGAATTTACACAGTCGACAGTCGACTGTTGAACAAAACACAGTCGACTCATGCACTGTGTCAGAGGGTAGGTGAGAATTCAAATGGTAACTTACCACGTGGACTGTCGACTGATGAAGAGAAGACATTCGACTGTAAATCCAACAGGCGACTGGCCGCAATATGGGTAAGTTGAGAAAATCTCAGAAAATTTTGGGAAGACAGGACAGGCGACTAATGTGGAATACACAGGCACATGTGCCATGGGTAGGCGAATGTAAAACCAACATCAGTTGACTGTCACACACCCTGACATTTTCCAGAGAGCAGAGTCTGCAGAGAAGTTTAAGGACAGGCGATTGTTGAAGCATTGACAGTTGAATGTTCTATGGACAGGTGACTGTAAATAAAACATCAGTCGACTGGCACTAAAGCTTAAAATATTACAGAGAGCATATTCTGCAGAGTAATCATGGACATGCGACTGTTGAAGCATTGACAGTCGACTGTGCCTTGGACAGGCGACTGTAAATACAACATCAGTCGACTGGCCAGATGAAAAGGAAAATGGTCTTTGGGCTGAAGATAGACATGTGACTGATTAGCAAATCACAGTCGACTGTCTCTTGGACAGGCTTCTGTAAAATGTACAACAGGCGCCTGAAGGAGTTAAAGTATAGAAAGCCCAAAAATCAATTGGTTAAGTATGTGCATAAAAGGCGACTGTAGAACAAATCACAGACGTCTGTTTTTGGATAAGCGACTGTAAATCGTTCAACAGTCGCCTATTGAAATCACAACATGCACATCCTTGAGAAATATGAATTGGAGTCTAAGCAAAATTGATCTAATGATTTCGTAGAACTGAAATGAAGATGTGTGTATGCTCCAACATAGTTCTACTTCTAAGCTACATACTAGAAGAGAAAAAGAAGATTACATTATGTAGAACTCTCTCTTTTATCCAAAGTATGAGCTTGAAGTCTTCTAGGAGCTTCAATCACCATCTTTGATCATCCAATCCACTTTTCTTGCTTTCATTGATCTTTGAGTGACATCCATTGCTAATTGATCTTCAAGATATGCTTAGGCAATAGATTAACTGCAAATAGGGGATCAGCCACACGTATTTATGTTTGCTCATCAATAACACCAAGTATGGAGAAGTCTAATACTCAACATTCTCCCTCTTTTTGATGATGACAAACAAACATAAACAAACAGATAAATAATTGTTCTTAAAGAAAACCTACTCCCCCTATATAGATGTCAATCAAGTTAGTCAATGAATATTAGGGCATCTATAGATCAAATGAAGCAAGTATGTAAGATATGTATGAATGAAAAGATTTTCTTGAAATCTTGAAATCTTGAAATCTAGGATTTTAAAATCCAAGTTCATTATATCTTACTCCCCCTGAATCTAAGACAACTTCGATCTTAGATTCATGTTTAGAATTAGAATTTACTTAGCACATAATTATGATATGTTTATTTCTCTCCCCCTATGGCATTATCCAAAAAGTGAGATAAATAAGTACGAAAAAGATCATGAGAGCCTAAAGATAGGATGTATATCAAAAGTGAAGCCAACATATAATCGGAGAAAAACTAAGCACAAAGGGGCATCTCTAAGATATACAAACCAAAAAACTCATAAAACACAAGAAATCTTTGTTGATTAAAGGAACGAGAATCCAATATCAACATTTCAAGCCAAATGAGAAAAACGTCTCAAATCACATCATATATATGATATAGCTTACAAAGAGACAATTTTACAATTTTCACACAATTAACATAGAGAATGAGACACTGTGTGAAACCGAATATGAAGTAAAAGCATTTTCATATATATAATCACTAGATATAGGAGTACAAAATACATCTTCAACTCCATGTACATCAACAAAAAGTGATCAACATACTAACAACATCCATACATTAGAACACAAACCAAAAAGATACTTACAGACACTCTAACCATAATAACAAAAAAAATCCTATGGTGAGCCTATCCAGAGCAGCATAAGTCAGCATCAGTCAATTTGGATGATGGATGGGTCTGAAGGGCGACCAAACCGATGGAACATGTACAGTGGGCAGTACAACGGAAGACACATGCACAAAGCCGGGAGGAGGAGGGACAATAGGCGGGGAAGTGTCCTCGGAGGAAGTAAACATGGCCCGGAGGGCAGCCAGAATAGGAAAGCCATGAAATAGGAACGACTTATACTGAAGCTCAAGGAGAAGCGAGAGCTTCTGATCTATGTTGGAAACTTGCGTTTCGAGCGAAGAAACTCGGTCACACAGCTGAGCGAGAAGAAAGTCATCGAGTGGAACAAACGGTGGAGGAAAGGGTGGCTGGTCAGCAGGCGGAGGAGTGGGTTCAGTGACAGTGGCTGAGGGAATAGGTTCAACGACATAAATACCCACATATTCCCCCAAAGACGGTGGACTAGCTGGTTCCATGAATATCGATCGATAGAAACAAGGGCACAAACGAACGATAATCGACGAAGATACCTAATCCGAGAAGATTGACGGAGACGGAGACAATCGAACTTGCAATCGAACGATTGGGATGAGTGATCGGAGACTGGAGCTTCAAATGGAGAAGAAATCGACAACAACAGTGGAATTCGAAGGAGGAAGACGAGGGAAGATGCGTCGGATGAGAGAGAAACTATCTGAACAAATCGACGGCCCTCGAAGTTAAAAGAGGGGGTCCAAAGAATCTGGGCCGTTGGATCGAAAAATCGACGGCTCAGATCATGTTAACGAACCGCCACAGAATTAAAAAGTGAACTGATGAATAATCGTCAGTTGACTGGTTGAAAAGATAGAGATAAGGTTGGGTTGACAGACAGTCGACTGGTGAGTAATTCACAGTCGCATGTCGAATAGACAGTCGACTGTAACTTTCATAACAGTTGTCTGACAGAGAATAAAAAATATGATGATAAAAACAGAGACCACTGAAGATTTGGACAGGCGCCCCAAATTACTATCGCCTGTCGCAGAGACAGTCGACTTAAAAATGTCCATCAGTCGCCTATGCAAAAAATACAGTCTGTTGTATGAAAATATAGACTTGGGTAGTCGACTATCGAAGGAATGACAGTCGTCTGTCCTGGTCCAGAAATACAGATTAAAATCCAGAGGATAGAGACAACTCACCCTAGGACCTATACGTTAACACAAATCTAATCAAAAAAATCAAGATCAATATATTAACATACAAAAAACTCGTAAATCAATCCAAGCAATCAAAATCATCAAAATCTCAAATACATCTCTTAAAACAAATATATGTGAAATATATAATTTATCAAAAGAAGAGAAGTAAAAATGATGATATGAGTTCAAGCATGATATAACATGAAAGTATGAACTCCTACAATTCAGATTCACCCATAATCCCTAATTCCCCACACAACCTCACAAATGAATCTTCTTTAAGAGGTTTAGTGAAGATGTCGACGATTTGTTTTTGGGTTTCAATGTACTCTAAGATGATGTCCTTCTTGTACACGATCATTAATAAAGTGGTGTCTCATATCTATGTGTTTGGTACGGGAGTGATGTACCAGATTCTTGGAAAGACAGATTGCACTTTGGTTATCAACCATGATAGGGCAAGTATCACAATTGACACCATAGTCTTTAAGTGTGTGTCTCATCCAAAGAACTTGTGCATATGCAAGACCCGCGGCAATATATTCCACTGCAGTCGTGGACAATGATACCGAGTTTTGTTTCTTGAAACCAAGGAACTAAGGAATTTGCTAGAAAATGGCAAATGCCACTAGTACTCTTCCTATCGAATTTGCATCCGGCAAAGTCGGCATCACTATATGAGAATAACTCATATGTGCTAGACTTAGGGTAAAATAACACATAATCTAGTGAATTATTGAGGTAACGAAAAATTCGTTTAACCGCAATCAAGTGTGACTCTTTAGGTCTAGCTTGATATCTAGCACAAAGACATATAGAAAACATGATATCGGGCCTACTAGCGGTTAAGTAAAGTAAGCTACTGATCATACCTTGATATAGACATCTGCATCTTTCCCGTTCTCATCCTTGTGTAGATGGGTTGTCGTACTCATGGGAGTCCTTTTGCTTGAAGACGATTCCATCCCGAATCACTTGATAAGCTCCCCAGTGTACTTTGTTTGATGTATAAAAGTCCCATCATTCATTTGCCGAATTTGTAGTCCAAGAAAGCACTTGAGCTCACCCATATAGCTCATTTCGAATTCATCCTTCATAGACTTAGAAAATTCTTGGAAAAGATTAAAGTTTGTAGAACCAAATATTATATCGTCTACATAAACTTGAATTAACATGATGTCATTTTCATAATCTTTAATGAAAAGAGTTGAATCAACTTCACCCATTTTAAAACCTAAATCCAAAAGAAAGGTTTTGAGTCGATCATACCAAGCTCTAGTAGCTTGTCTCAACCCATATAATGCTTTCTTAAGTTTAAAAACAAGGTTTGGAAATTTGTCATGAATGAAACCAGGTGGTTGAGAAACATAAACTTCTTCATTAACAATACCATTTAAAATGAACTTTTAGCATCCATTTGAAATAACTTAAAATTTTTATTGGATGCAAAAGATAAAAGCAATCTAATAGCTTCTAATCTAGCTACGAGGGGGAAATATTCTTCGAAATCAATACCTTCTTCTGGCCGATAGGCTTGAGCTACTAACCTTTCTTTATTCCTTGTGATGACCTCGTTCTCATCGGTCTTGTTCTTGAAGATCCACTTGGTCCCAATCACTTGGTGACCACTTGGAAGAGGAATGCGCTCCCAAACTTCATTTCTCTCAAATTGCATGAGCTCTTCTTCCATAGCTATCTTCACATTCTTCTTGGATGTTCTTTGGCTCAATGGTAGAGACAAATGCACAGTGAGAGAATTCATCAATTCTTGATCTTGTTCACACACACACACACACACACACACACACACACACACACACACACCCCCCCCCCCCATATCTCCAATAATTTGGTCATGGGGGTGGTTACGAACTGTTGGATAAGCTTTGAGAATCCCTGCATCACTTGGAACATCTTCAAAAATTTCATTAGTATGTTAGTCTTAATAATAGAATCATTGATTTTAACATTACTAAGAGAATCACATAAAACATCTACACTATCATCAACCACATGAGGAAAATAAAAATCTTCATAAAATGATACGTGTAGTGATTCCTCGATCGTTGAAGATGTTTTGTTGTATATCCGATAGGCTTTGCTACGTGTGGAATATCTAACAAAAATTCCTTCATCGGATCTTGGCTCAAATTTATCTAAGTTACCAAAAGTGCTCTTTATAAAACATTTTGAACCAAAAACACGAAAGTATTTAACTTGTGGCTTTTTGTCATAAAATAACTCAAAACAAGTTTTGTTCGTTCGAGGTCTCACTAGGATCCTATAAAGCACATAACATGTCGTGTGCACTGCCTCCGCCCAAAATTGTAGTTCAAGATAACTATCATGGAGCATGGTACGGGCACACTCAATTAGGATCCTATTCTTTCTCTCTACAACACCATTTTGTGTTGGTGCGCAAGGAAAAGAAAAATTGTGAGTAATCCCGTTATCATCACAAAACTTTGTGAAAGACTCATTCTCAAATTCTCCTACATGATCACTACGAATAGTGATAATGGTGGATCCTAAGAAATTTTGAATCTTCTTTGCAAATATGGTAAACTCATCAAAGGCTTCATTCTTATTGGTTAAAAATGAAACCCAAGTAAATCTAGAGAAGTCGTCAACGACAACTAATCCATAGTGAGCATTACCTAAAGAGGCGGTTCTAGGTGGCCCAAATAAATCTAGTAGAAGTAATTCTAGGGTCCTGTTAGAAGTTATGCCTTCTTTAAGTTTGAAAGATGATTTACTAAGTTTACCTCTGTGACCTGAATCACAAAATTTTTCCTTACTAAAAGCAATTTTCGAAAAACCTTTTACTAGATCATGCTTAGCTAACTTATATAAGTGCTTAAATGAACATGACCAAAGCGACGATGCCATAATAGTTGTTCATTTGTATTAGCAATTAAGAAATGTTCTACGGTGTTAGGCATGCTCAAATAATAAATATTTTTACGCCTAATACCGGTAAATAAAACATGTGAATCAAAATCTCCAATATTACACATACCCTCTCCAAAGTTAACCTTGTTACCCTTGTCACAATGTTGACTAATGGAGATAAGGTTATGACATAAACCACTAACTAAATAAACATTTGTAATAAGTGGTTTGGAAGGATTACCGACTTTCCCTACTCCAATGATGGTTCCCTTTTGATTACCTCCAAAAGTGACCGTTGCACCATATGCTATTCACTTCAGAGAGCAATGTGGGATCTCCCGTCATGTGTTTGGAGCAACCACTATCGAGTATCTATCCTTTCCTTTTAAAGCCAATACGACTTTTATTGCTCTCTCACTTTTTTCTTTGGAACCTACATAATATACCATAAGCTCATGGTACCCAATTTTTGTTGGGCCCAAGGGGATTAGCCCTTGGGAAGCCAAGTCCAAGTGGACTTTCGCTTCCCAACATAATTACCACTATTTATTACATCATTAAAATAGGAATCAACATAAGCATTCCTAACATTTATGCTAGTGTTCTTAGGACCCCAAATTGTGTATGTTTTGGGAGTCCTTTTCCTAGTTGCATGCACAATTGATTGATTTCTATGTGGTGTGTGCTTCCTAGGAACATGAGTTCTAGCATATGAAGACGGAGGTGGATAAGCATTGGACATATATGGGTTGTATGCATACTTAGGAACATGCATGTTATATGCAGCATATGGAGCATGCATAACATGAGGTGATGTGCATACATGGAAGAATGATGTTGCATACATGGAAGAATGGTGTTGCATACATGGAAGAATGATGTGTATGATCAAATGAGCGCGTAGAGGCACATGCATGAGTATTTCTCATGTTTGGGTTTGCACTTGTCCGTGGGTGTGGAGAATAAAAGGGGTTATGAGTGTCCACTTGTGAAGTAGGAGATTTCCTACATGGATGAAGGTTGGTGTACATATAAGCATAGCCTCTCTTTTGGTTTCCACCCTTAGTGGGTTTCTTGCCAAAAGAAAGAGATTATGAAGTGGTGGCCTTCTTGGTAGCTTTGCTACCAATAGTGTTTTTGACACCACTTGTGGATGCACCGGAGGATGGAATCACAAAATCTATAGTAACACCACTATCGGAGGTGCAAGCATTGGATGCATTCGCTTCCACATAACCAAGTCCAACACGATGTGTGGCCAGAAATTGGTTTGCGAGCAATTCATCCAATTGTCCTTTCCCTTTGTTAAATCTCATAACTCGGGAGGACATGAGCTCATATTTCTCCTTAAGAGAAGAAATATTTGTATCCAAGGTGGATACCTGTTTTTTAAGTTCGTGCACTTGGGTTTTAAGAGATTCATTCTTTATACCCAATTGTGTGTTTTGTGAAGCTAGATCACTACTATCCCTAGGATACTTTTGATCTAGTTGAGATTTGAGGGAATTCACCTCATTTCTCAATATGTCATTTTGAGAAACCAAAGAGGTTTTCTCAAGTGTAAGTGTATCAACAATGGTGTCATTGTTGATAATGCATGGTATGGATGGTTTGCTAACATTTAATTTCTTTAAACTAGTATATCTAAGCATAAGAGATTGATACTTAGAAAATAGTTATTCATTAGCAATACGAAGTTCATCCATTGTTACATCGGGTTCATCGATGTCGCTATCACTCTCATCGGAGAGTGAACCTTCTCAGGACATGAAACACATATGTACACTTTCACCCTTCTCATCCTCGGATTCGCTTGAGGAATATTCGCTTGAATCATCAAACGTACCGACAAGCCCTTTCTTCTTATCATTCCTGTATTTGTCGGACTTGTGGTACTTTGGAGCTTTCCACTTCTCTTTGTTTCGGAGAATTGGGCAATCATTCTTGATGTGCCCTGCCTTGTTACACTTAAAACAAAGAGATGAAGTGTTATTAGTAGAATCAAACTTATTCTTGGAGGGAAATTTACCTTTGCAAAAGAAGCATTGGAACTTCTTCACCATTTGCGCCATTTCCTCCAAGTCCATCTTGCTCTCTGATTCTTCACTATCGGAGGATGAAGAATTAGCCGTGAGTGCTAATGCTTTCTGCTTGGCCTCCGTTGGATTCATTATCGCTCGAATCTTCAATCGGTTCTCCCATCTTACTTCGTAAGACATGAGAGTACCAATGTGATTTACCACGGTGTAGTTCTTCATGTCGTTGACCTCCTCAATGGTGATAGCTCTTCTTTTCCATTTACAGGTCATTTCCATTATAATCTTTCTTACCTTCTCTTGTTGGGTGTAGACTAGCCCAAGAGCTTCGAGTTCATTGGTGATGTCGGTGAAACGTCCGTACATCGTTGATATGCTCTCATTAACCTGCATGTGAAACATATCGAAATTTTGTACAACAACATATAGTTTAGACAATTTTACCTATTCATTCCCTCGTGGGTAACGACTAGATGGTTCAAAATTTGATATGCACTCTTACATATGCATATCTTGTTGAACTCATTTGGATCCAATTTACAATGAAGAGCGTTTATTGCCTTGTCATTGTTTACTTCGGTAGACTTCTCGGAGGGCGTCCATTTTTCAAAATCCTCTTCGGAGGGTTCGACATATTCCTTGTGGAAGGTTCTCCAACGAGAAGCACTCTTCAGAAACGTCTCCATCTGGCATTTCCAATAGCTGAAATTCGTGCCATTGAAACACGGAGGACGAATCGTTGATTGTCATTCGAAGACGGTGGACTCACCATCACGGTCGTGATTATTGTACGAAGTCAGTGGAGGAACGTTGTTATTGTTGGATGTCATAGCTATAAACCAGCGCTCTTATACAAATTGTAAGGTCCCTGGCTATGAGAAAAACACTAGAAGGGGGGTTAAATAGTGTTTATACAATTTAAAATGATAATTACACCAACTTAAATTCCTAACAAACTATTAATGCGGAATGTAAATAAACCCTAAAACGAAACAATGCAAACACAAGGATGTTTCAAGGGTTCGGATTATCCAAGTCAACTTTCGACTTGTTCCCGTTAATCCTACATCCCTTCCACCCGGATACCACCAGATACTCAAGTTAGAACCCTAACTGGAGGTTTCATTTAAACCCACTTGTACCGACCCTACAAGTTAAATCGAAGTACACTCGATGTCCTTGACTCCCACAACTTGGGAGCAAACAAACCATTCTCACAAACCGAGAGTTAATCTAATAACGAAATTTATGAAACATTGAAGTGACAACACTTACAATCACTTATGCCTTAAAGTAGAACTTGAAGGAGCAAGTGTGGTGTGTGTTGATGTCTCTCTTGGAAGAGAGGAAAGACATTTCTCTTGTCACCACCAATTCTTAGAAGATATCTCTTTGATTCTAGGTTGGAGAGCAAGAGAGTAAAAGATTGGAATTTTAGGGCATTAGGATTTGAGAGCTTGAGATTGAAAGCGTGGGGTTTCAATAAATGAGTGAGTAACCTCTCAATGGAACAGTAGAGGCTGCCTTTATAGGTTTCTCAAACCCCTCAAACTGAATCCCCAAAAAACCCTTTGAAATCCGTGGAGAAAAAGCCAACAGATTGAATTTACACAGTCGACTGTCGACTGTTGAACAAAACACAGTCGACTGTTGCACTGTGTCAGAGGGTAGGTGAGAATTCAAACTGATGAAGAGAAGACAGTCGACTGTAAATCCAACAGGTGACTGTAAATCCTTCTACAGGTGACTGGCAGCAATATGGGTAAGCTGAGAAAATCTCAGAAAATTCTGGAAAGACATGACAGGCGACTGATGTGGAATACACAGGTGCATGTGCCATGGGCAGGCGACTGTAAAACTAACATCAGTCGACTATCACACACCCTGACATTTTCCAGAGAGCAGAGTTTGCAGAGAAGTTTAAGGACAGACGACTGTTGAAGCATTGATAGTCGACTGTTCCATGGACAGGCGACTGTAAATACAACATCAGTCGTCTTACCCTAAAACTTGAAATATTCCAGAGAGCAGATTCTACAGAGTAATTATGGACATGTGACTGTTGAAGCATTGACAGTCGACTGTGCCTTGGATAGGCGACTGTAAATACAACATCAGTCGACTGGCCAGATGAAAAGGAAAATGGTCTTTGGGCTGAAGATAGACATGCGACTGATTAACAAATCATAGTCGAATGTCTTTTGGACAGGCTCCTGTAAAATGTACAACAGTCGTCTGAAGTAGTTAACGTATAGAAAGCCCAAAAATCAATTGGTTAATATGTGCATAACAGGTGACTGTAGAACAAATCACAGTCGACTATTTTTGGACAGTCGACTGTTGTTCAGTATTATATACAGTACATCCTGATCTTACTATACTGTTCACGAGGTGTTTTGTACAGACCTGCATAGGCCACCAAACTTGTAGCGACCCGCACTCAGGGGGCCATTACTTATTTGATTACATTTACTGGTCTGCAGATCACCAGTGAAAATAATATAGCCACAATACAGAGACGTACCAATACTCAACATCACCAGTGAAAATAATACCAGCGTACATTATTACATTCCATAATTGAAATATAATACACAACATCACTCTTACACTGAGTACATGAAAGGAAGTACGGAAAGGAAATACAGAAAGGAAATACAATACGCACACCAACTCAGTAGTCTCTGCGTCAAACTCCAGCTCCTCAAACTCAGGGCCCGCATCTTCGATCTGTTCGTCGTCTGTCGATGCCACAAAATGGAACCGTAAGTAAGTCACAATAATTCTAAACATAGAAAAGAAGCAGTGCACAAGTATGACTAAAGCAGGTGATAAAAAGGTAACTACGTACAAGAGAACCCGAGCTTAAAGAAAAGTACAGAGCATCAACTATGACAATGCATACATAACAGAGTAGTAAAAGTAAGCAGAACTGAAGGAAGACAACAAACTGTTCCATAGTAGTGCAAGCGGTGAACAAGCTAAAAACTACATGACTCAAGCCGGAGAGTATGATATGCAACCATTGAGTTCATCTCTTGCTTGGGTGCACATTACCCAGACGAAACTGACACAGGTCGTAGGAGGTATTTACCGATGCAAGCAGCATGTAAGGTTTTACCGACACATGCATCTATGTTTGCCGATGCAGGCAGCAGGTAGATGAACTCATGTCAATCCCACACTCTCTCAAACTATGCGTTACCCCCAAAAACCCAGCAGTGTCAAGTGTTGCATTTCTGTTCTAATTTACTAATCAACCCAATATTCTAACATGAGATTCGAATTGGGGATTCTTACATGAGTTTTCAAACGAACTTTACACGACATTCCATGAATAGCTTCATGTGACAAATAAGAAAGGCAAAGGTGAACGAAACAAGATAATGATTATAGGGAATACGAGTTTACGTGCGATGGAAGTTTGACGAAACTCATCTGAATGTATTTATAATCAATGGTTGCAAACTGATGATAATCAAAATTCTAACATTGACCCCTGCATATACGGCCAGTCAGGTTTGGCCAAGCAGGTCACTATTCCTGCAAGCAGGGTGATCCAAACTTTGGCGCAAACGATCCTAGACACCGGGTGGTACCAATGTTAAAAATGACAATATTCACATCTGTTCCATGGATTATATTTCCAAATATTAGTGTAGTTCCCTATTTAGATCGCTACCACTAGTGATTCGGGTTGAATATTGCTTATTTAACCCCTCATCTAGTATTATTTTGTGCTTATAGGATGCTATATTGTTCTCTAATACATTCGTATTTTGTACACAATCATTTATGAGAGAAAACACTCTATTTGAGCACAAAACAGCAATTAACTGAGTATTTCTGCACTTTTTATATTTTTCATGACTTGGTCTCGATCTCACGATTCCAACGACTATTTATTTGTATTTTTCTGAGATCTGTGCTAATTACTGTGATTTATCGAATGCAGAATACCTTTTAAAGGGCAGAAATACGGCTGAAATACTCCGTATATACGGCGTAAATACAGTTTCGAATACGTGCTTAATTCAGCGACCTCCACGTGGCCAAATCCCAGCCACTCACACCTCCATCCAACGGACAAGTTAAAGAAGGCGCGGCTTGATCTCGAGCGTTCGATGATGATCCAACGGCTAGAATCTCCCCGCATTTGATTTGGACGGAACGCACAGCTCGAAGCGACGTGGCACGTCTATGTTCGTCCGATCGCAATCCAACGAACAGCATCGCTGCTTGATGAAACAAAATAGGCGGGAGTTTGGGGACACGTGGCGCCAATCGGACGACGCCCCGCCCAATCGGACGGACCAAAGCACGCGAAGCAGCGACTCGGGGAGCGGGTGAAAATCGTGAGACGTGGCCACTCCCAGACCACGCGATCAAGATCCGACGGCCCGAATTTCCCCCGCTTCGATCCGAAATCAAAAAGCACGATGCATATAAGCGGGGCGACGTGGCTAGATCAGGGCCGCTGCTTGATCGATCCAACGGATCCCAACGGCCGAAGCACTTGCAAAGCGGCAACTGGCGAGTGGCGACATGGCTCATCGAGCTCTGCACGATCTGCAATCCAACGACCACCGATGGATACGAGCTGAACTCGGATGCTGAAGTGCGGATGCGGGCGCGGAGCTAAAGAACGGGCGGAGAGCGAATTTTGAAGAACACGTGGCGGAACGTGGTCGAATCCCGCTTTGATGGACGGTCTATAGCGTTCAGCTGTTTGGGTTTGGGTTTTAAACACTTTTGGGTGCGGGTTTGGAAACCGATAAGCCTATTAAACCCACAATATTATTATATAAGGTATTTCTAGGGGTTTTGAGCATATTCCTGGCGTATTCAGGGCGTATTGGATGCTCTAGGAGCCGTATTTCTCCTCTGAAAAATTCTGTAAAATTCCAGAGGCTATTCTTCGTATTTTCAGAGATTTTTGGTGTCTATATTGGAGATTTGGTGATAAATTCTTGAACTTATACCCCGTATTTGGGTCTTTTTCATTGTATTTTGCTATTAGAACAATGTATTTTGCTATGAAACTTGATTTTTCTTGCATTATGAGTATCTAAATTCTTATTGTGCATGGTATGGCGTAGTTAGGAGATGTGATTCGTATTCGTTTGGTTGTATTTTTGCGCTAAAATTGTATGTCGGTAAAGTTGTGATCTTTGGCTTAAAAATCAACTTTTTCATATTCCAAAAGAACGTGTTAGAGTAGATGATCGCCCCACAAGGGTGAGTTTTGATCTCTCCAAAAGAGAGTTTCATATCTTAATTTTAGAAGATTATAACTTTAGCGACAATCTTATTGAATTGTGTGCTTTAATCCCCAAAAGGGTATTTTCCGATGAATTTCTCCCAAAAGGGGAATTTATTGGGTTATATTTAATCAACCAAATTAATACGAATCATTGATCCTAACGAACCCATACCATGGGCATACTTCTCATAAATATTTTCACGAATTTTCCTTGTTCATATTGTTCACGTATTCACAAATCACCATCAAACCAATCCACACCATCGCCATTTAAAGTGGTTAATTTCTCTACGTTGGCTTTTTATTTGATTTAAGCTTTGTGGTTTCAACAGATTTTCTCCCGAGGATTTGACATCTGGACTCCCATATTATATTAATTGTACGGACTCTTGCGCTTGAGAGAAGCACTATTTTGGGCCTACCAAGTTTTTGGCGATGTTGCCGGGGAGAACGGTTTGTTACTACGGTTTATTTCATTCAGAGGACCTTCGGTGAGATCTTTCCACTTTATTGTATATAATTTTTGTTTTCTTTCATATATTAAAAAAATTCTTGTGCTAGTTTATGTGGCATAGGACTCTTAGGACACAGAGGTTGACTAGACGTTTTGAGATGGCTAATAATAATATGGATGAAAATTTTAGCAACAACAACGAGAATAATGTGCAACCTGGAGTGCCTAGGACTTTAAAAGATTTACTCAGACCCACTAGGACTAGCACAGCTTCATGCTTTGTTTTACCTACCGATGCAAATTCTTTCAATTTTAAACCTAGGGTGATCCAACTCTTACCCACCTTTCATGGGTTAGACAAGGAAAATCCATATCTTCATATAAAAGGATTTGAGGAGGTGTGCTTGACATGCTTTGATGGGAAAACTAGCGAGGACACGATATATCTTAAACTGTTCCCATTTTCATTGAAAGACAAAGCTAAGAATTGGTTGAATGCATTGCCATCACGTTCTATTACTACATGGATTGATTTGCAGGCTGAATTTCTAAAGAAGTTTTTTCCTATTCACAGGACACAGGGAATGAAGCGGCAGATCATGAACTTTGCCCAGAAAAGCGAGGAGACATTCTACCAGGCGTTTGAAAGGTTCAATGAGTTGTTGTTGCATGTCCACACAATGGCTTCGACAAAAGCAGGATTATTGGCTTCTTCTACGATGGACTGCAGCCTCGGATGAAGCAATTTGTAGAAATGATGTGCAATGGAGGATTATTCGATAAAGAGCCAGATGAAGCTTGGACGTATCTGGAGGAGATAGCAGAAAATGCGCAAACATGGGACACTACTTCAGACTATGACAGAGGAGGCCACTCTGCACCATCTCAGCCTACACGAGGAGTGGCATTCAATTTGTAGCCAGAGGATGCGTTGGAGGCAAAGATGGAGGCCATGATCACAAACAAGCTTCACGCCATGAATTTGAAAGAGGCCAAGGCAGTTGAGATAAAGCAGACTTGTGCACTTTGCGACGTTGGTGGCCACGACACTAGTGCATTTTCCACACTTCCAGCTATGAAGAGCATGCTAGGCAATCCAACGGGGGTGAATCAAGTGTCTACAAATTACCAGAGCTTCAATTCCGACAATAAGGGGTGGCGCAACAATCCAAACTTAAACTGGGGCCCCAATCAGTAATCTCAGCAGCAAGCTCCACCTCAGTTCAGACAAAATCAATATAACAACAATTATCAAGGTGGGAACCAAAGGAGAGACCATGAGCCAATGCCACAACAGCAAATGCAACCATTTGGCGATGCACTTCAGCAGCTCATTCAGTTACAACAAGCCCAAATGCAGAACAATAGGCTCAATTTCAGGCTCAGCAGACTCAAAATCAGCAGATGAGCGAAAGCTTGGCTAGGCTTACGGCGATACTGGAGAAAGGTAAGCTTCCATCTCAGTCAATTCCAAATCCTAATATGGGCTCATCTTCTTCTGCAGGTAACAATATGAAGCCTTGCGAAGCTGTGTCCACTCTGAGAAGTGGAAAAGAGATCCGGAAACCTGACCCACCGAGCAGAGAAGCTGAACAAGAGGAGGGAATTCAGATCCAAGAAGAGGAAATTCAAGTGCGAGAGGAGGCGCAGGAAGAAAGCACGGAAGTGGGTTTAAGCAAAAATGCCATTGAAGAGAAGGAACCCGCAGCATATGTACCTGCATCACCTTTCCCTCATCGGCTACTTCAGAAAAACAAAGATAAGTATCAAACTGAAAATCGTGAAATTTTTCAGAAGTGCCAGATAAATATTCCATTGCTGATGCTTTTAATCAGATACCCGCCTATGCTAAATTTTTGAAAGACCTGTGCACTGTTAAGAGAAAATTGAATGTGAAAAAGAAAGCATTTTTGACTGAACATGTTAGCTCTGTCGTGCAACAAAATACACCACCTAAATTTAGAGACCCTGGATCACCCACCATCACTTGCACCATTGGCACTAAAAAGATTGGAAATGCTTTATTGGATTTATGGTCTAGTGTCAATATCTTTCCATATCCTATTTTTGTGCAACTTGGGTTAGGACAGCTAAAACCAACATCTGTTATATTGCAACTAGCTGATAGATCTATTAAAGTTTTTAAGGGATGCATTGAGGATGTCCTCGTTCAGGAGGACAAATTTTACTACCCTGCAGACTTTATAGTTCTAGACATCCAAGGACCCCAAACTGCCAATTCCACTCCCATCATCCTAGGTAGACCATTCCTAGCAACATGCAATGCTTTGATAAATTGTAGGGATGGTCAACTGAAAATTACTTTTGGCAACATGACGTTGGATCTGAATATTTTTAATACTTGCAAGTTGCCACATGTGGATGATGAGGTTGAGAAGGTACATATGATTGATTCATTGGTGGAAGATTATATTTGTTCTGAATTTTGTGGTGATGCTTCTATTGTTGAGACTATTATTGGTGATTCTGATGACATCTCTTTTGTGCAGGAGAACGTGAAGGAGCTTAACGCGGTATGGGAACCTAGGTTCGAGGCTTTGCCACCTAATGCATCAATTCAAATTTCATCTGAGGTGGAGGATCCAAAGCCCGAATTAAAGCCACTACCTGATTATCTCAAGTATGCCTTCCTTGGAAACGAAAACAGCTTCCCTGTGGTAATATCTTCTAAACTCTCTTTAGAACAGGAAAGCTCTTTACTTAATGTGCTAAGAAAGCATAGAGGTGCTATTGGTTGGTCCATTGCTGATATAAAAGGTATTAGCCCTATTGTATGCATGCATCACATTTATTTGGAGGATGACGCCAAACCCACTAGAGAAATGCAACGTAGGTTAAACCCAACATTAAAAGAAGTGGTGAAAGGCGAGGTTTTAAAATTATTGGATGCAGGTATTATATATCCAATTTCTGATAGCAAGTGGGTCAGTCCTACACAGGTTGTTCCTAAAAAGTCTGGGCTCACTGTTGTTAAACATGAGAATAATGAACTTATCCCTGTTAGAGCCACCACAGGTTGGAGGATGTGTATAGACTATAGGAAGTTGAACTCCCGAACTAGAAAAGACCACTTCCCTCTACCATTTCTTGACCAAATTTTAGAGAGGGTGGCTGGGCATGAGTACTATTGCTTTCTAGACGGTTATTCAGGTTACTATCAGATTGAGATTGCACCAGAGGACCAGGAAAAGACCACTTTTACATGCCCCTTTGGTACTTTTGCATTTAAAAGAATACCGTTTGGTTTATGTAATGCTACAGCTACTTTTCAGCGATGCATGCTCAGTATTTTTGATGATATGGTTGAGAAAATTGTGGAGGTATTTATGGATAATTTTTCAGTGTATGGTAGCTCTTTTCATGATTGTTTAACTAACTTGGCTCATGTTCTTGACAGGTGCATTGAAAAGAATCTCCTATTGAATTGGGAGAAGTGTCATTTTATGACCACAGAGGGACTTGTCCTCGGTCATCTGGTTTCTAAAGATGGTATACAGGTAGACAGAGCCAAGGTAGTAGTAATTGAGAAGCTACCAAGTCCCAAATGCGTGAAGGACATCAGATCATTTCTGGGACATGCAGGATTCTATAGGCGATTCATTAAAGATTTTAGCGCTATATCTCGCCCTCTTTGCAACTTGCTAACTCAGAATGTGGATTTTATTTGGACACCTGAGTGTCAACATTCTTTTGAAACTTTAAAGAAGTTGCTGATTTCTGCTCCCATTTTGCAGGTACCAGACTGGTCCTTACCATTTGAAATCATGTGTGACGCAAGCAATTACGCAGTTGGTGCAGTCCTAGGCCAAAGAAAAGACAAAGTTCCAGTAGTGATTTACTACGCCAGCAAGACATTAAATGATGCTCAGAGGAATTATACGACCACAGAAAATGAGTTGATGGCTGTAGTATTTGCGTTGGAAAAAATTAGGAGCTATATTTTGGGATCACCAATTTTAATTTATACTGATCACTCTGTTTTAAAATATTTATTGTCTAAAAAAGATGCTAAACCTCGATTGATATGATGTATTTTATTGTTGCAGGAGTTCAATGTCATAATCAAGGACAAGAAAGGCGTGGAGAATCTAGTAGCTGACCACTTATCACGATTGACAGTAGGCCTTGATTCAGCAGATGTGCCTTTAAAGGACTCCTTTCCCAACGAGCATCTTTTTAGCGTTTTCACCTCACCATGGTATGCTGATATAGTAAATTATCTAGTGACTGGAAAGACTCCTGACACTTGGTCTCTTCAAGACTTTAAAAGGTTCAAGTATGAGGTAAAATATTTCTTCTTTGATGATCCGTAACTCTATAAATATTGTAGTGACCAAATTGTTAGGAGATTCATTCATGACCATGAAATTACCAGTGTGATACAATTTTGCCATGATGGAGTGTGTGGTGGACATTTTTCTGCGAACAAAACTGTGGCAAAAATCTTGCAATGTGGCTTTTATTGGCCAACTATGTTTAAGGATACATTTCATTATTGCAAGACTTGTGCTGCATGCCAACAATTAGGGGGTATTACTAGACCTAACATGATGACGTTAAACCCCATTCTAGAAATTGAAATATTTGATTGTTGGGGCATAGATTTTATGGGACATTTCCCACCTTCATTTGGATATGTTTATATTTTGGTTTCAATTGATTATGTTTCTAAATGGGTGGAAGCTATTCCTTGCAGGTCGAACGACACTTCAGTTGTACTAAAGTTCCTCAAAGAGAACATTTTCTCTCGATTTGGAGTGCCCAAGGCCTTGATCAGTGATGGAGGGTCCCACTTTTGCAACCGCATGTTCGCTAATTTAATGAAGAGGTTTGGGGTCACGCATAAAGTTTCTACTCCATATCACCCCCAAACCAATGGTCAAGCAGAGTAGGCAAATAGAGAGATCAAAGGAATTTTACAGAAAACGGTGAATCCATCAAGGAAAGATTGGAGTTTGCGCTTACCTGAAGCGTTGTGGGCCTAGAGGACGGCCTACAAAACAATTTTGGGGATGTCACCTTACCGTCTTGTTTTTGGGAAGTCTTGTCATTTACCTGTTGAATTGGAACATAGATCTTATTGGGCTATAAAGAAATTGAATTTTGATACTGATTCATCTTTTTCTTCTCGCATGTTACAATTGTTGGAGCTAGAGGAGTTGAGGAGAAATGCTTATGACAATGCTAAAATATCGAAAGAGAGGATGAAATCCGACCACGACATGATGATCTTGAGGAGGGAGTTCACCCCAGGCCAAAAAGTTCTTCTATACAATTCCAGGCTACACATCTTTCCCGGGAAGCTTCGCTCTAGGTGGTATGGACCCTTCACAGTCAAAGAAGTCTTCCCACATGGCGCAGTGCTATTATTGAATGAAAAAGACGGAAGTGAGTTCAAGGTGAATGGCCAAAGATTGAAGCATTTTCACGAGCCTTGGACCAAGGAAGCGGGCACCATGGATCTCACAACCCCACCTTCGGGTGGGGACTAATCAGGTGTGTTCTTTCCATGATTCCCTCTTCCTAACATTGAGGACAATGTTTATTTTAAGTTGGGGGGAGGGTATAAACTTTTAGTTTTTTTCCTTTTTCTTTTAGGATTTTATTTTTTGATTTTCTTTAGTTCCCTTTTTGCATTGAAAAATATATATATATTGAGTCAAGTTATATCACCAATACTTATTTTACCTAGAAATGAACCTCATGTGATGAAAATTCTCGATATCTATTCACCACCGTACACATGTGAATTATTTTCCTACACCCCTATTGTTAATTATTTCAGTCTCATTTGACATGAATGCGAGTACTTGTGGTAAATTTCTGTTGATATATCTCAATGGTAGGATTGATTGATGGCTTAATGAATCTAGAAATTATGAATTAGCAAGTAGTATACTTTCAATGAAATGCACCAAAGTTCATGCACCAATAGTTCACAAAATAACTGGAGCATTGCCTTTTATTTCGTATTCATTGCTATCTGCATGCTTTGTGTGATTTTGGGTAGAAAAGTCTACACTGTCTTTTGAAATGATTAGGATAACCCATTCTTGTGAAAGAATTACAAAGAGGAGGCTATCTTGCTAAGTTATTTATGCACACACACAAAAAATAAAAAAAATGAAATGAATGACGAGAAAAAATGAATAAATGTGTCACTCAATAAATAACTTGGTTGGCTCGAGTAGTACAGTCCGAGGGGTCCTTTTTGGCCTAATGCCCTATTATCGTCTGATTTGGGAGCCATTGACCGGAACCTCACTCATTTGATGGAACGATCCAAGTTATACATTTTTCTACGAATGTTGCTTGATGCGCATTACGCGGAACTATTAAAAAGATGGAGAAAGAAAATAGAGAATAAGTGTGCATAACTAGCCAGGCAAGAGAACTTCCAAAGCTTAAAGAAAGCACAAGATGTGGTGTGATTTCCTATGAATGAAGATTGACGTATGTAAGAGTTGATGCCATTCTATATTGATGCTTGCTTTGCATGAAACATCTACGCTCCAAGTTAGAACATTTGATTGAATGGTGTGAGCCATTGATTTCGTACACTATGAGCTATGAAGTAATGAATAGTGAAGTTAAGTCTATTTTATAACCATTTGAGATACTTGACATTCATCTTTAAACCCACGAGTACCATTAATTTATGAGCTTGAAATTTTGACATTAGTGTGTGGTTATCTTCTTTTGTCGTTGTAGTATGTGGTGAGTAATTTGAGATCTGATAAGGCGATCTAGGTGTATATTTGATATTATATTTCGCTCACTTTGCTAAAGACTAGCAAATCGCTAGTTGGGGGGTGTGATTGGGGTTGAATATTGCTTATTTAACCCCTCTTCTAGTATTATTTTGTGCTTATAGGATGCTATATTGTTCTCTAATACATTCGTATTTTGTACACAATCATTTATTAGAGAAAACACTCTATTTGAGCACAAAACAGCAATTAACTGAGTATTTCTGCACTTTTTATATTTTTCATGGCTTGGTCTCGATCTCAGATTCCAAAGACTATTTATTTGTATTTTTCTGAGATCTGTGCTAATTACTGGGATTTATCGAATGCAGAATACCTTTTAAAGGGCAAAAATACGGCTGAAATACTCTGTATATACGGCAT
>CM061141.1:147804709-147993758 GCA_030789695.1 Scilla litardierei
GATAAGCACAAATGTTTACATGGATGGCTAATTACGGTTTTGGATCTGCTGTTTAAGTCCCATATTTTATTTCCTGCAATTTTCTTTTACTTTTGAGAGAAATTGAAATAATGAATTTATGTAATGTCTAAGACTGAAGACTACTTTCCATGGAGACGAAGGCCACACATGAAGCTGCAGATCTTATATGGGACCCACGGGCTTTCCAAAGTTGTAATTTCTTTTTTAAAGATATCATTTGTGTAATATAGACTGTAATGGACTTTGGACTTTTTATTTATGTGGGACTGGCCAATCCACGCAATTAGCTCTTCATATAAAAATTGCCTCCGCATGAAAATGTTTATTGTTTAAATTATTAATTCATGCAAATTTGTGCTCTGCTAGATAAAATGGCTAAAATCGCAAGTGTCGATTTCGAAGTGCTGAATGCATCAGGAAGAAACTATCTGAGCTGGCAGCTCGATGTGAAGTTCCATCTGCGGGCTAAGTCCCTCATTTCTGTTGTGACTAAGAATAAAAATGTAAGCAATATAGAAAAGGCAAAAGCCATTATCTATATTCACCGCCATGTGGACAAGACCCTAAAGGCTTAATACCTTACGGTCGAAGATACATTTGAGCTGTGGACTGCCCTTGAGGATAGTTATAAACATCAGAAAGATGTTATACTACCAAGGGCATGATATGTGTGGGAGAACCTGAGACTGCAATACTTTAAGTACATAGCTGAGTACAACTCAGCTCTTTTTAGCATCACCTCACGCCTGAAGTTGTGTGGTGAAAAAGTCTCAAAAGATCGCATGCTGGAAAAGACATACACGTCTTTCCATGAGAAAGATGCGATACTAATGCAGCAATACCGTGAATGAAAGTTCACCAAGTATTCTAAGCTGCTGTCATGTTTACTCATGGCTGAACAAAACAGAGAGCTTCTCCTTACCACTCACAACATGCGTCCCCTGGCACTGCCCCCTCCCAGAAGCTCACAATGCATCTTCTTCTAGAAAGAAAAGAGACAACAAAAGAAAAGAAAGACCACAGAAAGGGTGACAGAATAAAAGGGCTAGGGGCCAAGTCCAGCAGCGAAGAAATGAAGGGAAGCGCAAGTTCTCCTGGCGCAGAAATGACAACAAGAAGAATGATGCTCCCCCACCCAAGAGGGATTGGAAAGACCTGTGCCATAGCTGTGGCATGAAAGGTCATTAGTCCAGAGTGTGCCGAACTCCGCAGCATCTCCAGGAGCTGTATAAAGAAAACAAGAAAAAGAAAGCTGAAACAAAGCTGAAACAAACGTGCTGACATCTGATGCTCCAGTCAGGTTTACAGCTGACGACATCGAAACTAATGACCTGCTGGATTAGCTGTCTATTTTTATCTTAGCAAATTGTTTAAGAGCATTTCATGTTATGAAAGCTTTTGAATTATGTAATGTGAATTTGAATGAATAAAGTTTATGTTCATGAAATGCAAATGTTTTATTCATCTTTATATATGGATTGCTCTCATGACTGCTTGGCAGACAGTTCTTCGACACATACGATCCTTTAGTATAAGTGCTATTTTCATAGCATTATACTATACAAAAGCCATGTAAATACAATTTCAGGGCCATCGAACATTATTGAAGGTTATGGAAATGCAACCTTGTTTCTCCCTAATGGAACAAAAATTAAAAAAAGATGCACTATTCTCTCCGAACTCCAACCAAAACTTACTAAGTTTCAAGGATATCCGCTTAAACGGATTCCATTTGGAAATAGCAAATGTAACTGAAAAATAATTACTGTATGTAACATCTCAAGAAAAAGGAGTAAAATCCATACTTGAACGTTTTGAGAGCCTTTCATTAGGCCTCTATCATACAAATATTCGGAGAGAGGAAGCTACCTTGACGGAGCACCTGAAGTGCCCGACATCAGACAAGTTTTTACTTTGGCAGGATAGACTTGGACACCCTGGCTCTATGATGATGCACCGCATTTTATCAAAATCCCATGGGCACAACCTGAAGAACCGGAAGATTTTTCAGACGGGAGAATTCCCTTACATCCCGTGCTTCAAGGAGAAATTAATAATAAGGCCATTACCACTAAAAATGGCTATCGAGTCTCCAAGCTTCCTCGAAAGAATACATGGAGACATAAGTGGACCTATCCACCCGCCTAGTGGGCCATTTCGGTACTTTATGGTAC
The DNA here is from genome assembly GCA_030789695.1 of Scilla litardierei. Classification (NCBI taxonomy): domain Eukaryota; kingdom Viridiplantae; phylum Streptophyta; class Magnoliopsida; order Asparagales; family Asparagaceae; genus Scilla; species Scilla litardierei. Next base: position 147,806,905 of record CM061141.1, read on the forward strand.
CGATTGATGCATCTTCAAAATATTCGTATGTGTGTCTACTATCAACCCGCAACTTAGCTTTTCCAAAGCTACTGGCACAAATTATAAAGTTGCGGGCGCATTTTCCAGACAACCATTTAAAGAAAATACATCTGGATAATGCTGGGGAATTTACCTTCCAGTCATTTCAAGAGTACTACCAGGCAACAGGAATAGAAATGGAACATCAAGTGCCGCATGTTCATACCCAGAACGGGTTGGCAGAGTCACTGATAAAAAAGACTCCAATGGATTGCACGTCTATTGTTAATGAAATCCCAGTTGACGGTGGATGCATGGGGACATGCAATTATGCATGATGTATCGTTAATAAAAATAAGACCCTCTGGAGGTCAGAGACTCTCTCCAATGCAACTTGCATATGGAGGGCCACCAAACATTTCTCATTTGAGAATCTTTGGTTGCGCAATTTACATCCCCATTACACCACCAAAGAGGACAAAAATAGGTCCTCAACGTCGCCTAGGTATCTATGTAGGGTTTGACTTACCCTCAATTACAAGATACATAGAACCCCAAACGGGGGACGCATTTAAGGCATGTCTTGAAGACTGTGAATTTGATGAGACGATTTTTCCCAAAATGGGCCTAGACACTGAGAAATCTGGTGCGAAGCACATCATAACGTGGGATACAAAAAGTTTAACCCACTATGATCTGGTAACAAAATAATGTGAAGATGAGATCCTGAAGATCCTCCACATTCAGGACATTGTCCATCGATTACCGGACTCATTCACTGACAACCAGAAGATTGTCAAATCACACATCCCTACTGCAAATACTCCAGCTTGGATTGATATCCCCGAGAACGGATGCAATCCATCAGCAGTAGAAGTGGCTGCACCTCAACAAAAAAGAGGTAGACCACTAGGCTCCAAGGATAAAAATCCAAAAAAAAGAAAAATATCCGGAGACCTTGGGACGATACCCCCACAGTGAAATGAGCTCATGACCATACTCTCACCCCTCCCGAAATCCACTGTAGAGGAACTGTCTGGAGAAACTGAAATATCATTCAATTATGTACATACAGGGGAGGTGTTGGACAGAAAGAGTACAGTCGCCGATGATGACTTTGCATTTCATATTGATATTCACGTTGCAGGAAGCGACGATGATCATGATCCACGTATCATTGTTGAATGCAAACGTAGAAATGATTGGCCAAAGTGGAATCAGGTAATAGAAGCTGAGCTGGACTCGCTTAAGAAACGCAAAGTCTTTGGGCAAATAGTCCAGACGCATACTGGTGTCAAACCTGTGGGATACAAATGGGTATTCGTGAGAAAAAGAAATGAAAATAATAAGATCGCACGCTGCAAAGTACGGCTTGTAGCACAAGGACTTTTCCAAAGAAAAGGTATTGACTATGAGGAAACATACTCCCCGGTCTTGGATGCGATCACTTTCCGATTCCTGATAAGCTTAACAGCAAAGGAAGGTTTAGATATGCAGCTAATGGATGCTGTGACGGCATATCTATACGGTAATATCGAAAAGGAGATATACATGAAACTTCTTATGGCTTTTCAATGCCTGCTGAATTAAAAGAGAGACCTCAGGACGTCTACTCTGTTAAGCTTCATGATCACTCCATATTTTACACCTTTTTCTGCATGTTTTCATGACGTTTTGATCGCCCATATTGCGTTTTTCACGATTATTCGACAATATTGTGATGTTTTTCACTATTTCATGTTTTTGTCGTATTTCAGGAAATATGTAGCGATTTGGAGCGAAAATGAGATCAAAGGATTTTCATACACTTCGGAGTGTCACCCACGGCTTATTGGAGGACTTATCAGCGATAGAGGATGAGCGGAAGAAGAAGAAATTCCATAGGATCAACGAGGAGGCGAAAAGGAGAAGAAAGGAGCTCAGAAGCACCTCACTTGGCCGAGCAAGACTGCTCATTCGGCCGAGTGAAGGATCACCCTCGCCCAAGTAAAACAGATACGCACTACAAATTTCAGACGTTCACTCGGCCGAGCATGGAATTCTATTCGACCGAGTGAGAAAGCTCACTCGCCCGAGTGGTACAGAGAATTCAGACAGAAAAGAGCCAAAGTTACTGGAAATTCTGAGGAGCCCCACTCGGCCGAGCATGATTGTTACTCGGCCGAATGAAGAAGACTGCTCGGCCGAGTCACCTGAGAGACAGACCCATGAAACCCCCGAAGTTACTGTTATTTTACAGGGTTTGTCACTTGGGCGAGTGACAAGGGTCACTCGGCCGAGTGACCCTCTCCGACTGCTGCTAGGAATGCGAATTCTGGGCTGCGCAGGGGCAGTTTTGTAACGATTTTTTGGACGATTTTGGCTTGTATTTAAGCCTAGTTTTTACCCTAGTTTTAGGAGAGACTTGAATTATTTTTTAAAGACTTCTTTTAGGTTTTAGACGGCTATTCTTTTGTGAAATCTTAGCTGGAGATCATTGGCGACTACGTTGGTTTGTTCTTTCTTGTTAAAAAACTCATTTTTATGAATTGTTTCTTATTTGCAATGAATTGTGCTATGATTCCATATATTATTTCTGAGATTTTCATGATGATTAGTGAGTAGTTCCATCGTTCTAGGGCATGGGGATGAACCCTATGGACCCGATCTTCGAATTATGATGAATTTATAGATTTGTTGCTAGAATTGAAAATGGTTAGGTTGTGATCGATGTATTACGAGTAGCTAGGAATTCATATCGATTGGGATTTGCAAGAGATTGGATCCCAATTGATAGGAAGGCCTAGATATTCGATTTAGATTAATAATTGAATTTCTCTAGATTTGGTTTGCAAGAGATTGGGCCAAAGCTAGGATTTTTAATTATAAATATATATTAATATTCGTTTGCAAGAGATTGGACTAATACGAACTATCATAACCTAGATCGTAGCTCGAGTTTACACAAGAGTGGGCTCGAGATGCGATTGGACAATGATGTCGATCTTCACGCTAGCAGCTTAGGGTAGAGTTTGCACGAGAGTGGGCTCTATCCTAGGTTTGCTATAGACCGGCAATAGCGCGAGAGCGTGGGCTTGGTTCTACATTAAGTTGCGACTAGTTCACCTATGTTCAAGCTTAGCAACAATGAAATTTATGATTCACATGGATGAGAGACGGTCCATAGTGGTGATTTCATATCCCTAGACGCCTTTATTATATTGATATTTCTTGCTATTTGAACGATTGTGACTATTACATCAAAACTATTCTTATTCTCTTGATAGCTAGGTAATCAAAGTAAGATACTGTCAATTGTCCTCCCTGTGTTCGATACCCGCTCACCACTACACTGTGCACTTGCGGTACGACTACAAGTCGTTTTTGGGGTGTATATCCGGACGCGATCAAGTTTTTGGCGCCGTTGTCGGGGAGGCGATGGTATTTTATTTTCTTACTTAGTTATTTCTTTTTGTTTTATTATTTTTATATTTTTATTCCTCTATCGTGCTAACAATTCCATGGAAGCTTTATTTTTCTGTGCATGTACACGAGATCGACGGAGCATCAAGAAGATCTATTATTTGACCCAGAGATCGAGCGTACCGAAAGGAGGCTTAGAGCGGAGGGAAGACTTGCTATAGAGGACGATTGTTTGAACCGACGGGAGACACCGGAGGACTTAGTGACACGCATGGCTAGGCTAATATCTATCAGAGATAGGCTTCGGCCTAAGACTGCTTCTACTACTTCATCCATTGTGATGCCGGAGTTGGCGGCGGACAAGAATTTCGAGCTCAAAATGGGACTAGTGGTTCTAATGCAACAAGACCCATTTCATGGGAATGCCCATGAGAATCCACACTACCATCTTCAATTATTCTTGTCCAAGTGTGCCACCTTTCAGATGCCCGGTGTACCGGTCGACGCAATCCGACTGCGCCTCTTCCCATTCACGCTCAGAGACAAAGCTTTATATTGGTTAAGGACGCAAGCAGAGGGGATCTTTACTACATGGGATGAGTTGGCGAGTGCTTTTGTGAACAAATTCTACCCACCATCCAAGACCGTCAAAATAAGGAGCGCACTCATGTCCTTCAAGCAAGGACCACAGGAGACTCTATTTGAGGCATGGGAACGCTTTAAAGATCTCCAACACCAATGCCCACATCATAGCATTAAAGCATGGGAGCTAGTACATAGCTTTTACAATGGACTCCAACCGGACACCAAGCAAATCATCGATACAACCGCTAATGGAGCCATATTATCTAAGACACCGGATGAAGCTACGACCCTACTAGAGGAGATGGCCTCTAACAACCAACAATGGGGCGACGAGAGAGGACATTCTTCATCCTCCTTGAAGACAACAAGCATATATGAGGCCAAGGCCGTAGCGGAGCTTTCTACGAAGTTTGACTCTCTCTACAAGGTCGTGGAGAGATTGGAGAAGTTGATTACCGAGCCACATGGAACTCCCGCCACATCTACACCAGGAGGCAATATGAGCGATTGGCAAGACCAATCTCAAGCTATGTTCGTTGGAGGATAGCAAGGAGAGGGAGCTAATGAACAAGTCCAATATGTTGCGGGGAACACAGGTTATTGGGCCAACCCGGCCGCGAGGAATCATCCGGGCTTTTCATATGCTAATAATGATGGAGCTTTGAACCCACCACCACCGCAACAACCTCAAGCTCGGCCTCCACCTCCACAACCTCAATATCAACCGAGAGGGCCACCATAACAAAGCTACCCGCCTAGACAACAAGCGGGACCATATAGGCCACCGGGCTACAATCAAGGGTGGAGAGCTCCCAACCCACCACAAGCACAACCGAGATTAGATCATGAAGCTAGGGTGGAAGAATTTATGGTGGAGCAAAAGAAGATAAATGTTAGGTTGACGGCTCAATAAGACTCTCTTAATACCATCGTGGCACAACTAGAGGAGCAACTTGTGTTACTTAACAAAAACACTCAACAATTACCGGCTCAACCGGAGCAAAACCCATGGGGAAATACCGGCCACATCAATGCGGTGGTGGCGGTTACTACTATGGGCGGGAAGGACACTACCCCCGCCATGGTTCAAACCAAGGAGCCCGTGGAAGAAATTTTGGATGACAAGGAGCCGGTAATTAAGGAGGAGTGCCCAAAAGAGCCGCAAGAAGGTGAAAATTCTGAAATTGTGAAGCTATGCGAGGAGCGCACCTATATGCCACCGGTACCCTTCCCACAACAGTTGGCAAGAGCAAAAATTAAGAAGCTGGTAGCCAAATTCCTTGAGTACTTGCGGGGAGTAAGCCTCAATATACCTTTCTTGGACGCTATAGTAGAGATCCCATCATACGTGAAGTTCTTGAAAGACTTGATTTCAAGAAAGAAAAGAAAGGAGAAGATAATGGTCACTGAGCAAGGTACATGGTTCACCCGAAAAGAGAAGGGGCCGACAAAATTCAAAGATCCTGGAAGCTTTCGCATTCCATGCACACTTGGAGGAGTCTCGCTACAAAAGGCTTTGGTAGATTTGGGAGCAAGTGTTAGCCTAATGCCCCTAAGTATGTTTGAGAAATTGAATACGACTTGAAGCCTACGGATATGAGAATACAACTAGCGAATGGTCGGGTTACTAGGACGGTGGGAATTGCGGAGAACATATCGCTCCAAGTACCGGGAGGAATTCGCTTGTCGTGCGACTTTGTAGTTATGGACATCAAGGAGGAGGGCGATACTTCGCTAATCCTTGGACGCCCTTTCTTAGCCACCGCCGGCGTGATAGTTGACGTGAGAGAGGGCACCTTGTCTTTAAATGTCGGAAACATTGAGGTAGAGCTCCATATCCCTAAAGCAATGAAGCATATGCCCTACCAAGAGGAATTGGATTACGTGGACCTCCTCGATGAGGTGGTCGATGAAGCTATACCACATTCTATCGGCGCCCTACAGGACGATGGCCTTGAAGAAGGCCAATCTTCTAGCAATGGAGAAAAGTTGGAAGACCCTCGGATGAATCTATGGTTGATGACAAAGAAGACGACGCTGATGCCGCGAGAATTAAGGAGCTATGCAAGCTCTCCACGGCCAACAAATTGAAGAAAGCTCTGCCGGACAAGAAAGTATCATCACCGGTGAAGAAAAAGAATGGTACAAGCTCAAGCTTGGGGGACTTATCCCCCAACACTACCCATGATGAGGGGAAGCCGAGGAATGCCCACGAGCATCAACAATTGAATCCAAGTGTGCTTCCTGGCAAGTGACGTGCGTTTATATTTCATATATTTACGCACGTTTTCTTCCGTGTTTTTCCGTGTTTTACCGTCGTCTTATATTCATTTTCTCGTGTTTTCTTGTGTTTTCTTGTTTTCTTTCACTTTTCCGTGTTTTTCATGTTTTGCAGGAGTTTACTGGCATTTGGGGCATAAAACGATGATATCATGTGTCCCCGGAGCAACGGGAGGAGTCACGCGTGATCCAGGGGGTCAAACGACGAAGATTGCATCTTTCAGCCCCTCACCCAGTCGGTTGATCATCTTCAACCGATCGGGTGATGCACGCGTGCACCACCCAGACGCAGCTTGGAGCTCACGAGAAGTCACCCTGTCGGTTCAGTGACCGGGTCAAAAGCTCAAACTCTCTGGAAAATCGAAGCTGATTGCCAACCGATCGGGTGACCTTCACCCGATCGGTTCACCTGTAGCTGAATTTCAACAGCCAAGACTCGAAGATCCAACCAGTCTCCTCACCCGGTCCGTACCAAGATCCAACCGGTTGGCACCAAGATCCAACCGACCGCACCAAGATCCAACCGACCGGTTCATACTGACCGGGTGAAACCCCGCATTTTGCTGTAATTTTATGATGCGGTTCACCCGACCGGTTGACTTGTCAACCGTTCGGGTGATGTCGTTTTCTATAAATAGAACCCTAAGTTTCCCAGATTCGGGAGTGGGTTATTTTTTTGCTGTTTTCTTCACTTTGTGACGGCTGTAATTTTCCAGTTTTTGTAAGTTTTCGGATCTTTGTAAAACTTTAGTATTATCTTAATTGCTTTACTACCATTGCATTTCTATTGTCTGATTATGATTTTGACAGTCCATTTTCATTTAGATCGCTTTTTAATGAATATTAGTGAGTAGTTCCCAAATCTGGGATTTTGGCGGAAACCCCGTCGGGGGCTCTTTCCGATGCGTCCATAGGGTTAGGAAATCGATAGGGATTAGGAATCTAACGGTTACACGGGGTGTTTTATTGTCATCAGTGGGAAAAAGACCACCTTTGACCGTTGGGCCAAGGGGGAATAAACTTGGCGGTTGACTCCCTAGCCATAGCTCACGCCCTTAGCGTAGACGTCGAATCCTAGCGCGCGGGAGCGGCAGGATGAGACGTTGGGAGTTATCGTTGAGAGCTTGGTACTCCCGGAGTCGATCAGTGTTAATGGACACAGGAGTGCCCACTGATCGAACCCGGGAAGTCCGGCGTATCATCCTGGGCACCGACCGGAATATCGGGCCCATGGGATGCCGGTACCACTTTCAGAGGCAACGTCTCACCATTAGACCCTAATTCCGATCGCCATCCTACCCGTAGGCCGTATCGGCGAGAGTCGCTCGTTGGGGTCGAAACCAAAGTCCCGGGTTTTTCCCTTCATATTGTCTATACCTTGCATTCCTTCACCGTGACAACCCATCATTCGATCTGGGCTAGCTCGCCCATGGGGTGACTTTGATCCTCTTTGACACAAGCACATCCTCGCCTCCCTGTGTTCGACCCCCAAGCCACACTACAAGACCGTGCGCTTGCGGTTACAAATATCTAAACCTCCACAGGGTCCCCCGGCCATTTGCGGCTTGCAAACCGGGGGCCACGTCAAGTTTATGGCGCCGTTGCCGGGGAGGCAACGTGCTTGTTATTTTTGGATCTCATGAACCCTAGTGTCTAGCTCTCATCCCTACCTCGCGATAATTTTCGCATTCTTCTTTTTCCTTTTTATTTTCTCATTTTTTATTTTATTTTTATTTTTATTTCTTATCTTATCTGTTTCTTTCCCACTTGTCGCTTCACGGGTGTTTGTTGTTTTTCATGCGCAGGAGTTCAAGAAGTCTCGACGACTTGATCCCCGTTGATCCAGAGATAAACACCACCCTAAGGCGTTTGGCCGCCGAGAAGTGAAGAAGAGAGGATCCTGAAGCCATGGGAGAGAACACCCCGCCTCACAAGTCCCTGTTGGAGTACTCGATGGCTTCCATCGAGTCCACCTCCGCCATCCGTCCTCCAGCTATTACGGCCCAAAGCTTCGAGCTTAAGCCATCTTTGGTGACGTGGATCCAGCAGGACCAATTTTCGAGTGCACCCATGGAGAGCCAGATTGAACATCTAGACTCCTTCTTGGAGAAATGTGACACCTTCCGGATCAACGGTGTCACAACTGAGGCGATCCGACTGAAGCTGTTCCCCTTCTCCTTGCGAGATAAGGCCAAGCTGTGGCTTAGGGGGAAGGACCCAAATACATTCAACACCTGGGAGAAGCTCTCAAATGCTTTCCTGACGAAGTTCTTTCCTCCGGGGAAGACCATGAAGCTGAGGAGCGAGATCTCCTCCTTCTCCCAGGCCAGCCACGAGTCCTTGCATGAGGCTTGGACTAGAAACAAGGAGATACAAAGAAGATGTCCCCACCATGAGCTCCCCAAGTGTCAGATCATAAATCTATTTTATAATGGGTTGAGGGACGATTTAAAATCTTCCATGGACGCCGCGGCTGGAGGGTCCTTCATGTCGAGAAGCAAAGAAGATGCCGGACAGATTCTTGAAAATATGGCCTCCAACAATGAACGGTGGTGTGACGAGAGAGCCACACCAAGATCTGGGGGTATCCATAGAGTGGAAGACGTCGACAAATTATCAAGCAAGTTTGACTTGCTGTCGACCCAGATCTCCGCATTGATGGTAGGCACCGGTGGCGCCGGTACACAACAAATTGCTGTGGTGGAGTCCGATGTTTTTGGAGAGTTCGACGGTGGTGACATTTCACCACCGTTGGATCAGGTGAGCCCATTGTTTTACAATACTACGGGGAATGCGCCATTTCCACCACGAACCAACTCAAATCTGGCCTACTCTCCAAACAACCGAAATCACCCGAACCTTAGTTACTGGGCGCCTTATCAACAGCCGGCTCAACAACAACAGCAGACATATCAGCCGGCTAGGCCCCAGCAGCAGTTTCAGCAGCAGCAATATTAGCAGCAGCAATATTATCAGCAACAACCACCACAACAGTATCAACAGTATGCTCCTAGAAATCAGCAGCCCACCCAGCAGCAATACGGCCAGCAGAGGGCCATTTCTCCGGTTGAGTCCCTCTTGACTCAATACATCGCCAATCAGGAGAAGATAAATCTGAAGCTGGAGATGGGACAAAGAGTCCTCACTGATCAGGTGACCCAACTAGGGTTGCAAGTGGCGAACCTTCAGAGACCGCAGAATTTATTACCGCCACAGCCTGATGTGAACCCTAGGGGGTAAATCGGACCTTGGCGCTCACACATGAGCATGAGAACGTGTCCACCATCGTCTTGAGGAGCGGAACGCAAATACCTACGAGAGAGCCCCCCAAAGGACCGGAAGCACCGTTGGTCGTGAAACGACCAACTGAGAAATTAAATGACGACGGTGCTTCGTCATCAAAGCCAACTACTCCAGAGGGAGATCATAGAGAGGAGAAGAAGAAGGATGAGGAAGGGAACCTAAGAGTGTTCAAGCCCGTTGTGCCTTTCCCACAACGGCTTGCCAAAGCCAAAATCGACGAGAAGTATGGAAAATTCTTTGCCATGGTGAAAGATCTGAGCTTACAAATCCCCTTCCTTGAGGCCATCGAGACAATCCCCTCATATGCCAAATTTCTGAAAGACTTGGTGACATGGGGATCTCGAAAAGAGAAGGTCGTGTTAACGGCGAAGTGCAGCGCACTCATTCAGCGCGCAAATCCGCCCAAGCTCAAGGACCCCGGAAGTTTCTCCATCCCTTGCTCTATTGGGGAAGTGAAAATCCAGAGTGCGCTCGTCGATCTTGGCGCGAGCGTCAGCTTAATGCCCCTGTCGTTGTACAAGAGAATAGGGATGGGAGACTTAGAGCCCATCGGCATGACGTTACAACTTGCTGACCGTTCGGTCAAGTACCCGGTGGGAGTAGTGGACGACCTCCCCGTCGATGTGAAAGGAGTGCATGTACCGGTTGATTTTGTGGTGATGGACATGCCGGAAGACAAGCATACCCCAATTATTCTTGGACGACCCTTTATGGAAACCGCCGGAGTGTTGATAGACGTGAAGAATGGGAAGCTTTCCCTCAATGTGGGCCAGGAAAGAGTCAAATTTGACTTAGGCTTGTCGATGAAGCATCCAAATCTGCCAGACGATCCGAGTATCAGCATGCTGGAGAAAGAAGAAGATAGAGCTGTTAAAACAAGTGCCTGGGAAGTGCTCTCGAGGAATCCCCCCGATAGCTTGGGGGACCTTGGAGAGCAAGTTGGCTCCCCTAAGAATGAAGTTGCTAAGGAGGCAGTCGCGCGACATGTGAACCCTCCCAGATTTCCTAAGTCTCCTCATACGAGGAGAAAAGGGAAAGAACCAATGGACCTCACCGGTGATGAGGTCCGGATCCTGAAAAAGATGGCGGTAGACGCCAATTTGAGGGAGAAGCCCCCAGATCCTGTAGACAAAGGGAGGGTAGTTGAGCAAATCTTTTTGCATCCGCCGACTACACCAATAGCCACAAGCTCTGGAGTTGAAGAGATGCCGGATTTGGGGCATCACCCGTATCGCCCACAATGAACATCATCAACGGGCGTCGAGCTAAACGACGTTAAACAAAAGCGATTCATGGGAGGCAACCCATGCTCTGAACTTTTACTTCCGTTTTTAGGACTTTTTCTTAACTTTATTTTATCTATTTTTATAAATAAATCCAGCCGCAACAACTTTCGTCGTGGAACTTAGGCGATTTTTGGGTTTTTGCAGAAAACAAGGCCCCAACCGACCGGGTGATAACTCACCCGGTCGGTTGGTATGTATCAGCTAACAGCCGTGTCTGTCACCAAATGAACTGACCGGTTGGAGAAAGAACAGACCGGGTGAACAGACTGGGTGTCCTGGGGAAACTCTCGGGAAAATTTCAATATTCATCAACAGACCGGGTGACAAAAAGCGAGACCGGTTGAGGGACCGGGTGAGAAACTCTGAGTTCTCAGGAAAATGTGTGGAGCGGCGAACCGATCGGTTGAGTTATCAATCGATCGGGTCGCCTGTAGAATTTCTTCAGCATCAAATTTCGACCTAAAGTCAACCGACCGGGTGACAACTCACCCGACCGGGTCGACTTAAATCCCTATAAATAGCAGCCCCCACCCGTTCGATCCGCCCTCGCCCATTTTCGAATCCCTGACCGATGTTTCACCTTCTCCCCTTGCGCCTGACCTCGTTCTTCCCCTAAATCAACCCCAATCGACCCCCCCTCCTCTCCCTATCCATCTCTCCATCGATTTCACTCCATCTTCCTCGATTCCACCCGCACACAAAACCCTAACTTTCACCCATTCTCCCCAAAATTCGAAACTTGCTGAAGAGGTTGCCACGGCTTCACACGTGCTGCTATCGAGTAGCATTGGGGCGTCTACGAGCAACGATCTTCATCTTATTTGGGTAAACTCGCTCCTTAGCTTAATTTTTATTTTACCCCAAATATTCCACTTTGCTCGTTGGTCGTGTTTGTGTTTATTCATTGTATTTTGCATACTCACACACACACGACTCCTGCACAATGCCTCCCCGCCGTGCTAAGCCCACCGACGCCAGCTCTTCCAACCCTAGGCCCACCCGTCGCGCTCGTCGCACACAACCACCCACTCAACCCACCACTACCAATCCATCTACCACCCCCACGCACCACTCCCCCTCCTCACGTTCACAATCCCGAATACAGGATGTCATTCCAAGACGACGACCAAGCCGATCGATTCGCGGCCATGATCCTCCTAGCTGGACATAGTGGTCGGGTAACTCAGGAGTCCGTCGACCGAGACCTCCCCTTTCTTCAAAGCTTCATTCGCCACATCCGTGAAGACCCACCAGATGTCTCCGAGCTCCACATTCCACCCCCACAACTCCTGGTCCCCAGCACAGGCCCCCATCACCACCCCCATAGGGTGGTGCCCCTGCTTGACTTTTTCCCATCCCGCTTTTGTCCCCCCTATGTTTGTGCCCATCTATCTTTGCGGGGCCCTGCTTTGTCACTGCTAGGGGGAGGACCCATTCACGTGTTGCATCACTTCCTTTTTATTTCTTTTCTTTAACTTTCTTCGTTTTTTGACATCCCCCTTGCATATCCCTGCATTTTCACGATCATATCTCATTTCTAGCATTGTCATGACTAGCTTGGGGGAAGTCTGTTTTGCTGTGTTGTCGTGTTTTGTTTTCTCTTTGTGTGTGTGTGTGTGTGTGTGTGTGTGTGCTTGTTTTACTCTTTGTCATGTCGTGTCGTGTGCTTTGATCGTGTCATGTCGTGTCGTGTTGTTTGTTCGTGATTTTTCTCTCTTTTTCTATTTTCGTGTCGTGTGGTTTGATTTTGATTTTTCTTTATTTTCAGTTTCGTATCTGTGATTTTCCATGTTTTTCATTTCTTTTTGTGTCGGTGCGTATTCCCCCCATTATCATTGCCATCCGGTACTCACTCTTATTGCATTGAGGGCAATGCAAGCTTCAGCTTGGGGGAGTCGCACTTTGTGCGTCATTTGAGTCTTTCTTTTTCGTTTTTGTGCCATTTTCATCGTGTTTTTAATTTTTCTTTTCTTCTTTTTATCTCTTTCTGCTAGAGATGAACCCTATGATGAATTGCCACAAAATCACACACACCTAGCATAGAATCGATAATCACACTCACTAATTCTAGGATATCGAGTCCTCTTGCATTTCACGCATCGTGGGTCCACTTAGCTTTTTTGTCAGTCGTGTGTCGTGCATAGCCGTATGGTGTGCTTCTACTTTGTGATTTGCTTTATATACCTGTCCAGGAATGACCCCTAGATTATCATGTTTCGATATGAATATGCGGTACTTATTTCTACGGTCTGCTTCTTCTGCATGCTATATATATCGTACGCTTCATTTCGCATGTGTCGGGATTCCACAATTAAGGACTAGGATAACCCATTTAGCCCATGCTCTATTTAGCGAGAATAGTTTCCTTTGCCCGAGTGTTTAGATTCCGACTTCTTTTTGTTTTACTTGGTGCAAATCCCCTCACCGTGTACCGTGCTCCCACTTGGGAGAGTACACATGTGTATAGCCAAAACCCCCAAAAATCCAAAAAAAGGAGAAAAGAAAAGAAAAAACCCAAAAAGAAGAGAAAAGAAAAGAAAAGAAAAAAATTGTATAGCCAAAAAGCCAAAAAAAATACAAATACCCAAAACCTAAAAAAATTCTCGTGTGAATATTTTTCTTACTTGCCGAAAATAAAGGGAAGGCGAGAATTTGCACCGAGTGTTCTTCTCCACATCATCTCAACCCCCATCGTTTTCGAAAACACTTGGCTTAGGAAACTTTTTAGCTATTATCTAAGCTATAGTGTGGTGATTTCCTTAACCCTAGTTGTGGAGTCCCCGACACATGATATGTTTCGATTCTCTCTCTATTCTCATGCATGCTTGAACTACATATATTCACCGCTTTATTCAATTCGAATCGATATTTGGGTCATTTCCTGGGTTTGTGTATATCGAGCTTTATTGCACATCGTAGATAGTGACACCGACTGCTAGCACACGACCACACTCACTCGCGCTTCACCGCGTGGGCCCACGGCACTTGTCTGGACTCGTATTCCTTGGTTTAGTGATGTGATTTGGCGTTTGCTTGCTTGGTATGTCGTTTTTGATTTTGTTGTCCCTGACGGGCGATCTAGAATATAGAGTTATCTTTTTCTCTCTTTCTCTCTATTTTTCCCCTCCGAGCTCCTACTCCCACTCGTCTTCCTCGAGGACGAGGACGAGTTTAGCTTGGGGGATTTTGACATGCGTTTATATTTCATATATTTACGCACGTTTTCTTCCGTGTTTTTTCGTGTTTTACCGCCGTCTTATATTCGTTTTCTCGTGTTTTCTTGTGTTTTCTTGTTTTCTTTCACTTTTCCGTGTTTGTTATGTTTTGCAGCAGTTTACTGGCATTTGGGGCATAAAACGATGATATCATGTGTCCCCGGAGCAACGGGAGGAGTCACGCGTGATCCAGGAGGTCAAACGACGAAGATTGCATCTTTCAGCCCCTCACCCGATCGGTTGATCATCTTCAACCGATCGGGTGATGCACGCGTGCACCACCCGGACGCAGCTTGGAGCTCACGAGAAGTCACCCAGTCGGTTCAGTGACCGGGTCAAAAGCTCAAACTCTCTGGAAAATCGAAGCTGATTGCCAACCGATCGGGTGACCTTCATCCGATCGGTTCACCTGTAGCTGAATTTCAACAGCCAAGACTCGAAGATCCAACCGGTCTCCTCACCCGGTCCGCACCAAGATCCAACCGGTCGGCACCAAGATCCAACCGACCGCACCAAGATCCAACCGACCGGTTCATACTGACCGGGTGAAACCCCGCATTTCGCTGTAATTTTGTGAAGCGGTTCACCCGACCGGTTGACTTGTCAACCGATCGGGTGATGTCATTTTCTATAAATAGAACCCTAGGTTTCCCAGATTCGGTAGTGGGTTATTTTTTTTGCTGTTTTCTTCACTTTGTGACGGCTGTAATTTTCCAGTTTTTGTAAGTTTTCGGATCTTTGTAAAACTTTAGTATTATCTTAATTGCTTTACTACCATTGCATTTCTATTGTCTGATTATGATTTTGACGATCCATTTTCATTTAGGTCGCTTTTTAATGAATATTTGTGAGTAGTTCCCAAATCTGGGATTTTGGCGGAAACCCCTTCAGGGGCTCTTTCCGATGCGTCCATAGGGTTAGGAAATCGATAGGGATTAGGAATCTAACGGTTACGCTGGGTGTTTTATTGTCATCAGTGGGAAAAAGACCGCCTTTGACCGTTGGGCCAAGGGGGAATAAACTTGGCGGTTGACTCCCTAGCCATAGCTCACGCCCTTAGCGTAGACGCCGAATCCTAGCGCGCGGGAGCGGCAGGATGAGACGTTGGGAGTTATCGTTGCGAGCTTAATGCTCCCGGAGTCGATCAGTGTTAATGGACACGGGAGTGCCCACTGATCGAACCCGGGAAGTCCGGCGTATCATCCTGGGTACCGACCGGAATATCGGGCCCATGGGATGCCGGTACCACTTTCAGAGGCAACGTCTCACCATTAGACCCTAATTCTGATCGACATCCTACCCGTAGGCCGTATCGGCGAGAGTCGCTCGTTAGGATCGAAACCAAAGTCCCGGGATTTTCCCTTCATATTGTCTATACCTTATATTCCTTTACCGTGATAACCCATCATTCGATCTGGGCTAGCTCGCCCATGGGGTGACTTTGACCCTCTTTGACACAAGCACATCCTCGCCTCCCTGTGTTCGACCCCCAAGCCACACTACAACACCGTGCGCTTGCGGTTACAAATATCTAAACCTCCATCGGGTCCCCCGGCCATTTGCGGCTTGCAAACCGGGGCACGTCAGCAAGTTTGACGGGCGAATCTTACATGCGCCAAATATCACGCACTAAACGAATATCCTAAGGGGTCGAGCTCAAGACCTTAAACGAGCGCTTGTCGGGAGGCAACCCGACGATTTTGCATTATTTTTAGTTGAATTCTATTTTTATTTTAGATCTTTCTTAGTGTTTAGAGTCTAGAGTCAATAAAAATCGTGATAACTGGCTCTATTTTTCATGACAGGAGATGGAGAACGAGAAATCATTCATATGGAGGATGACCTTGGCAAGGGAGAGAGCTCCAAGAACACGCTCAGGCCTCAAGGGAAGGAAGAAACTGATGGGAACGAGAAAAACAGAGAATGGAGCAAAAACAGAGAGTCGAGGCTAAAAAACAGGAAGACACTTGGCTGAGTGTACATGTCACTCGGCCGAATGAAGACTTTACTCAGCTGAGTAGAGTACCGATCAGGGAAGATCCTACAGACCCACTCTCTATTATTTTCTGTAGTTTACAGTATTTACTGCCATTCGGCCGAGTGACTAAGTACTCGGCCGAGTGAATCTGATACCCTACACGCTTCATAATCGCTGAGTGGCCTTGCCACTCGGCCGAGTGGAACTTGTCCATTCGGCCAAATGGAAAAAGCTACTCGGCCGAGTCGTAACTATAGGGAGATTTCGAAAAAAATTCATTCGGCCGAGTGAACGCATCACTCGGGCGAGTCGCCCCTCTTTATATACTCAGCGGGCGCATCACATTTCCCGAAAACCCCAAAATCCCCCAATTTGCTTACGCTACGCCCGAGCCGTTTCATCTCCCTTCGCCCGAACCCAGCCTCTCCTTGCCCGAACCGCCCGACACCGGTCGACCGCCGACCGCCGCCCCACGCCGGTCGCCGACGACGGTCCGCCGCCTGCACCCGTCGGCGACGCCTCTCCCGCTTCCGCGAACCCCCCATTTCACCCCAAAACTCCTATTTCTTCTCCATTCTCCCAATCCGTAAGCCCACTGCGCCCAAAATTGAAATTAATTCTAATATATATATATATCTATTATCCCCAATCTTCCCCATGTATATTGATTATTCATCTCTAATTTGATTGTTTGTGTTTCAGGATTAGCTTGGGGGAGCTTGGGGGAGATTCAGGACGCTTTAGAGCTTCGCGGAGGAGGCGATTCTTCGCACACTTCACTTTTTGCTCTCGCATCGTACTCAGGTATACTCGTTCCATTTTTTATCACATCGCATATCATTTGGGTAGGCACGACTCACAGGCCACATGCCCCCACGTCTTAGGCCACGCACTCGGGAGCCCGCTTCCAAGCAGAAGAGGTCAGTCGATCCCGACTCCTCTTCTGCTAGGGCGGACTCCCATCCACCTAGCCCACCACCACCCACACAGCCGCCTCCTATCGTACCCATTCCACCACAGGCACCTCCCGCCCCTGCTATCGATGCGATGGGGATTACGTTCAAAGACAATGCTCAGCGCCCAGATTTGAGCGTATCTCCCATCGCTCAATCGTACCCACTAGGTTCGCACACCTTGCTGACCTTGAGTGCCTAGGGGTACTAGAGGGGCTACTCCAGTTGCTTGACAATGTCACGCCCCGCTTCCCTAAAATGGAGGCGAGACATGAGAAGGTCCGCACGAGAGTGGAGCTGTGAAGCCCCAAACCTGATAAGCGTCAATAAAACGTAAACAGGTCCCTGTAACCACAAACGGAACAACAACAATAATACACAAGGAGAGACAGAAATAAAATTCTCACATCTCATAATTTGTCCAACACGAAAATAAGTTCAACATCCAGAAAAGCCACCAGGCTAAAGAAAGAGTCTAAAGGCCCAGAACAAGGCCAACAAAAGCAACAACGTAACAAAGTATAGGTGCTACGCACCGACGACAAAACAGCAGTCTAAACAAAAGGAAAACACAACGAAGACACTAGGACTGGTCCCCAGTGTCCACGTACTCCCCGTCAAACACAAGCTCGGACTCGGCGTCAGCAAACACCTCGTCCTCAACAAGGTACTCAGGCTCAGGATCTAACATGTGTCACCCAAAAGAGTAACGGGGCACATGTCAGCAAGTCTAAAAGACTTGGGCAAGGAAACTGAAAGTAAGGCAACTAGCAACCTAGCAGTTTTAGTATGCATGACATGGCAGTTATAACATGAGTGCACAAGCAAGACATGGTGAACAATAAGTACAAGAGAACAATTATCGGGACAAGACAAGAGTAGCCAAGCTACTAACAATCTCAATCAATTCACTAGTCACGTTTCAAGTTGTTTGTAGATGTTTACGCCTTACAGCTGAATGGTTTGGCATTCACGCTGATTGGCCGCTTAACACTACCCCCAAAACCCAGAGTTTACGCCTTACTACTGCAGTTGCTGATCGGGCAGACTCCCAGTTGATTGGCCGCTTAACTCTTACCCCCAATACCCACATGTAAACAAGCCAGGGTCCCTGTACATGAGCCTAGTAAATGAGCCAGGGTTGCCCAGCACGGGAGCTTGTTTTCTATATCACGAATCGGGAAGAATTTGGCATAGGGGACACCTAGCCTTAATATCGAGCGTTGGGGTTAGCAACTTATTATGCTCGCTTCTGGTCACGAGCCAGGAAACACAAGTATTGTAGCGATGCTACGCAATCACGGGATCACTTAAAGAATGCAAAGACATGACAATTAATTTGCGTACCGTTAATGGAAATTAAACATGACATGGTATTTGTGCAATCATGATAAATGTCGGATCTAGCTTCGTTGTCAAGCTAGTTCCTAAATTTGCGCCTAGGAGAGTATCATTTCGTCGCCTAGCCTCTTTTACGCCTACAACAAGCAAATGGCCTAAAACATGGCCTAAACCCTAAGTGGCAAGTTTCACTTGCCTAGCACCGAGGATGACGATCAACGAGGGTTCGTCCCACGGACGCTAATCTATGGGGAAGTCGCTGTTATGGAGAAACAATCATCAAAACAACATTCATTTCATTAGGGTTTCATAGAAACACAACGGGTTATGAAAACATCAAGAGATCGATTATTACTGTATAGGAAACGGAAGAATGATGCCGAGCAACCACGGCGACGGAAGAAACGCTCCGAGGAACCTAGGGTTCAGATCTGGAAATGGATGGAGAAGTTTGGAGAAATAGGGTTTTGGGGGATTTGATGAGATTTTGTGGAAGATGAGAGGTAGAATGTGTTGAATGAGGGTTTGGATGATAGATTTTGGGCTTGGGATGAAGGAATAAGGGTTTGAGGTAGAAGGGGGCTCAATGGGGGGAGAAACTAGGGTTTTAGGTCGAGAGGAGGAAGAAGAAAACGTTTGGGAGGGGTTTAAATAGGATGGGCTGGCGGCTGCCCAGAAATTAGGGTTTTGACACAGATTAGTCGGTCAAAGAGCAACCACTAACCGACTAGTTTGGGAACTAGTCGGTCGGTTGACCAACGCAGACCGACTAAGTCCAAACAGTAACTCCTGTACAGAAATAGGTTTTAGATTTAGTCGGTCAAAGAACAACTACTGACCGACTAGTTCAAAAACTAGTCGGTCGAGAGATGAACTTAGACCGACTAAGAAGGAACAGTAGCTAAACTGTACAGAAGAACCAAGAATTAGTCGGTCTGAGTACAAAACTTAACCGACTAGTTTAATAACTAGTCGGTCGAAAGATGAACTTAGACCGACTAAGAGGGAACAGTAACTGATACCAAAAATAGTTGATGAGTTAGTCAGTTAAAGAAGCATTGTCGACCGACTAGTTTGCAACCTAGTCGGTCAACCAACGTTCTTAGACCGACTAACGAGAAACAGTAACTCCTGAGAAATTTAGAAAGCCAACTAGTCGGTTCAAGAAGGTTTTCCGACCGACTGGATCGTCATCTAGTCGGTCAGTGCCCCTTCTTACACCGGCTAATGAGCACCAAAAGTTCCGATATGGAGCGCGGAGCTCCGGGATCGATTCCTAAGACTCCTAGGCTTGATCTAACAATAAGATATGACCGATACGAAGCCCGTCACGAATGACTTGCTCCAAAATTGACGATCCTAAGGAAGAAGCTAAGAAAACACGACGAAACGATCGGAAATGAAAGTTACAGAGACGAAAACCACATATAAGGAGAAAATCCACCAAAACATATAGTATAATATAATAAATCCAGATACAAGAAAACCAGTCGTTACATCCTCCCCAACTTAAGAAAAATTCCGTCCTCGGAATTTCCCAACACTCACGTGTCCGGGAACAAAAGTGGGAAACGCTCTCGCATCTCATCCTCATTCTCCCAAGTAGACTCTCCAGGCGAGCCGTGTCGCCACATCACCCTCACAAGATTGACAACCTTGTTCCGAAGTGACTTCTGACGCCTGTCCAGAATCTGCACTGGATGCTGGTCATACGTCATATCGGGGCGAACGGTAATCTCCGAGAAATCCACAGTATGAGATGGATCGCTAATGTATCGACGAAGCTGCGACACATGGAAAACATTGTGAACTCCTTCCAAAGATGGCGGCAAGGCTAAGCGGTAAGATACCTCACCAACTCTCTCCAGAACGTCAAACGGTCCAATGTATCGCGGGCTCAACTTCCCTCGCTTCCCAAAACGAATCACACCACGATTCGAGGAAATCTTCAGAAACACATGATCTCCAGGCTGAAACTCCAAAGGACGACGTTTAGCATCCGCCCAATGCTTAAAACGGTCCTGAGCAATCCTCAACCTCTCCCGAATGTTCCTGACAATATCCACGGCCTCCACGATCATCTCAGGTCCCAACAGCTCCCGATCACCAACGTCATCCCAACTCAGTGGTGATCGACATTTCCTCCCATAGAGAGCGACGAAAGGCGCCATGCCAATACTCACCTGGAAGCTGTTGTTGTAAGAAAACTCTACCAGATGTAGATGGTCCTCCCACGAACCCTTGAAATCCAACATGCACGCCCTCAGCATGTCCTCCAAGATCTGAATCGTCCTCTCAGACTGGCCATCCGTCTACGGATGGTACGCCGTGCTGAAACTCAGACGCGTACCCAAACTCTTCTGCAAACTCTGCCAAAACTGAGATGTGAACCTCGTGTCTATGTCCGACACGATACTCACGGGGACTCCGTGAAGTCGCACAACCTCCTGCACGATTCACGTTACATCACTATCCAAACTAGGAAAAGGAAATAAAAACGGAGAGTAAAAGAAATTTACCTCCATATATCTCCTCGCTAGCGCCTCAGTGGACTGTCCCACTCGGAATGAAATAAAGTGCACAGATTTGGTCAATCGATCTACGATCACCCAAATCACGTCATTCTGTTTCGGACTCCGAGGCAATCTAGTCACGAAATCCATAGTGATGTGTTGCCACTTCCACTCCGGAATCGGAAGCGGTTGTAGCAACCCTGCTGCACGCTGATGCTCCGCCTTCACTTGCTGGCAATCCAAACACTTGGCTACACTCCGAGCCACACTCCTCTTCATACCATGCCACCAAAAATTCAGACGAAGATCCTGGTACATCTTGGTCCCACCAGGATGCACAGAATACGGCGAACGGTGTGCCTCCACCATCAACTCCTCTCTAATATCTCCAGCTGGCACACACACCCTGGCTCCAAACCTCAGTGAGCCATCCTCATGAATCAAAAAGTCAGTCCGCAGACCGGCTTCCACCTGCTCCCGAATCTTCACCAGCTTCGGATCTCCAGCCTGGCCAGCCTTAATCCGATCCACAATCGTCGACTGTATCTGCATACACATCAACGAAGAAGCCTCCCCAGGAAGAACAATCTCCACACCAGACTCGCAAAAATCCTGCTGCAATCTCCACTGCGAGGTCAAAATCATCACCGTTGGAAGCCTACTCAGCGCATCAGGAACCACATTCACCTTGCCAGGGTGAAACTGCAAATCAATCTCATAATCCGCATAAGCTCCAACCATCGACGCTGTCGCATGTTGAGCTCCTTCTGAGTAAAAATATACTTCAAGCTTGTGTGATCGGTGAAAATCTTCACTTTCTCACTCAGCAAGAAGTGCCTCCAAATCTTAAGAGCAAACACAACGGCAGCCAACTCCAAATCATGCGTCGGGTAATTCTTCTCATGAACCTTGAGCTGATGAGAAGCATACGCCACAACATGCCCGTGCTGATGCAACACACAACCGAGACCCTTGCCAGAAGCATCGCAAAAGATCTCAAATCCACCGCTGCGATCAGGCACAACAAGAACAGGGGCAGTCGTCAACCTCTCCTTCAGAACGCCAAAAGCATTCTCACAATCACCCGACCAAACAAAAGCAACATCCTTCCGCGTCAATCTGGTCATCGGCTCAGCAATACGGGAAAAGTCCTTAATGAAACGCCGATAATATCCCGCCAAACCAAGGAAACTCCGGATCTCAGACGCAGACGACGGAACAGGCCACTCTCTGATGGCCCTAATCTTCTCGGGATCCACAGAAATACCATCTCCAGTCACCACATGCCCGAGGAAAGCAACTCTGTCCAGCCAAAACTCGCACTTCAAAAACTTAGCATACAAACGATGCTTCCTCAAAATCTCCAATACCATCCTCAAGTGCGATGCATGCTCTTCCTCTGACTTTGAATAGATCAGAATGTCGTCAATGAAGATAACGACAAACTTATCCAAAAAGTCATAGAAAATCAGATTCATCAGATTCATGAAAACTGCGGGTGCGTTAGTTACGTCGAAAGGCATAACCACAAACTCATAGTGTCCATACTTCGTCCTGAACGTTGTCTTCGGAACATCACCCCTCTTCACCTTCAACTGATGGTAACCACTCCTCAAATCCAATTTAGAAAACACCCTCGAACCTCCAAGCTGATCAAAAATATCATCGATGCGAGGCAACGGGTATTTATTCTTGATGGTCACCGCATTCAACTCCCGATAGTCCACGCACATGCGACGCGAACCATCCTTCTTCTTCACCAACAACACCGGTGCTCCCCACGGAGACACACTAGGATTAATATAACCCTTCTGCAAAAGCTCATCCAACTGCTTCCGCAACTCTTCCAATTCTGCGGGTGCCATACGATAAGGCGCCTTCGAAATCGGCTGCGCTCCAGGAACAAGATCAATAGAAAATTCTAAAGCTCGATCAGGTGGCAAACCAGACATCTCCTCGGGGAAGACGTCATCAAATTCACGCACCACAGCTGGCCTCTCCAACTCCATCTGCATAGCCACAATCTCCACCGGCCTGGCCCGAAATCTGACAGGACCAAGCGAGCTGCTACCACGGCTGAACTCAAACACTGGATGTCCGGGAATCTCGAACACCACCTTCTTCCTCCGACAGTCGATCGTAGCATAGAAGCTCGCAAGCCAATCCATCCCAAGAACTGCATCATAGTTGATGATGTCGTGGACATGGAAATCAGCGTAAAGCTCATGTCTACAGACCACCAACGAGCAAGAATTACAACCACGATGCACCGAGACCACGCCATTCCCTGTAACGATATTCCAACTCTTGGGAAGAGGGGACGTCGACAAGGAATGCTTCTCCATGAAGCTCCGAGAAATAATGCACATCGATGCACCAGAGTCAAAGAGGACTCGTGCATGAAATGTGCACACCAAAACCACACCTAACAAGCAATTAACAATCAAACCCTATTCTAGCAAACAATCATGTTCAAGCAAACAACACAATCTAACAATCAAAACCAGTTAGGAAAGTAACAGCTAGATTGAGGATTACCTGCGATAACCTCCTCCACAGCCTCGCTCTCCACAGCGGTCATCAGAAAAGCCTGCCTCCTCGGCAGAATAGCCTACTGAAAAGCCTGCCTCTGTGGAACAAGAGCTGCTCCACGTCCAGCAGGAACAGACGCTCGCTGCTGCAACGGCTGTGCTGCAACAGGTGCCCTCCGCAGCTGACTCGCATGCCGGTAATCCTTCGCGACATGAGAAGCATCACCACAAACCAAACACTGGCCCAGAAACTTCCTACACTGATCCTTGATGTGGCCAGGCTTACCGCAGAAATGGCAAGTCTTCAGAATAGGCCCTCCTGGCCTCTTGAACTGAGCTGGCTGATTAGGCTTGAAACCAGGCCTAACCACCGCCCTGGCCTGCTCCATAGGCCTCTTCCCAGCACCAGAAACATGTCCTCTCCTCTGACTCAGGTTTAGCTCCTGCCTCCTCACAGCGACCAGAACCTTCTGATAAGAGTCCAGATCGGAGGAAGACACAAAACTCTGGAGCTCCAAAGCAAGTCCCTGCAGGAACCTCTGAGCCCTCTCATCAGCATCCTGCACCATCTTCGGTGCGAACCGACTCAGCCTAGTGAACTCTTGGTGGTACATGTCCACCGTCAAGCTCCCTTGCTTTAGATCAATGAAGCGCTGCAGCATCTCCTTCCTAGCAGCCTTCGGAAAGAACTCCTCATCAAACCTGGACTTAAAGGTAGTCCAAGCTATCGGCTCCACCAACATCTTCTCTTCCGCATCCCACCAGTTCTGAGCATTATCCTTGAGTTGCCTCTTCGCCAAATCAACACATCCAGCCGGGGTGATCTTGGACATCTTCAAATTATCCTCAATGTTCCGAATCCACTCATCGGCAGCCAGAGGACCCTCAGACCCATCAAAATATGCGGGACCCAGCTCCTGAAATTTCTTCGCTCCCGGCTCGGAGCGAGGGACATCCGGAAGTGCCCGGGCAGCTCGAGCAAGTGGAGCATTCTGGACTTGCAGGAGCACGCCCTGCTGCACTTGCATCATCTGGAGCATCATCCGCATCATCTCCCCATTGGTGGGTTCCCGCTCAGGCTCCTCATCATGAGGGGGCGCACCACTACCTCCACCACGGTGAATCGCCTTCCTACCATCTAGTGACACAGAAAATGAAGCAGATTAGACTCATAGCTTATGACTCGGACGTTGAACTTAGTTTATTGGACATTCTAATATTATTATCGTCACTCCGACAATCGCAGTTACAGAAGGACCTGCATGGGCCACCAACAAAACCTGTCATGCCCCGCTTCCCTAAAATGGAGGCGAGACATGAGAAGGTCCGCACGAGAGTGGAGCTGTGAAGCCCCAAACCCGATAAGCGTCAATAAAACATAAACAGGTCCCTGTAACCACAAACGGAACAACAACAATAATACACAAGGAGAGACAGAAATAAAATTCTCGCATCTCATAATTTGTCCAACACAAAAATAAGTTCAACATCCAGAAAAGCCACCAGGCTAAAGAAAGAGTCTAAAGGCCCAGAACAAGGCCAACAAAAGCAACAACGTAACAAAGTATAGGTGCTACACACCGACGACAAAACATCAGTCTAAACAAAAGGAAAACACAACGAAGACACTAGGACTGGTCCCCAGTGTCCACGTACTCCCCGTCAAACACAAGCTCGGGCTCGGCGTCAGCAAACACCTCGTCCTCAACAAGGTACTCAGGCTCAGGATCTAACATGTGTCACCCAAAAGAGTAAAGGGGCACATGTCAGCAAGTCTAAAAGACTTGGGCAAGGAAACTAAAAGTAAGGCAACTAGCAACCTAGCAGTTTTAGTATGCATGACATGGCAGTTATAACATGAGTGCACAAGCAAGACATGGTGAACAATAAGTACAAGAGAACAATTATCGGGACAAGACAAGAGTAGCCAAGCTACTAACAATCTCAATCAATTCACTAGTCACGTTTCAAGTTGTTTGTAGATGTTTACGCCTTACAGCTGAATGGTTTGGCATTCACGCTGATTGGCCGCTTAACACTACCCCAAAACCCAGAGTTTACGCCTTACTACTGCAGTTGCTGATCGGGCAGACTCCCAGTTGATTGGCCGCTTAACTCTTACCCCCAATACCCACATGTAAACATGCCAGGGTCCCTGTACATAAGCCCAGTAAATGAGCCAGGGTTGCCCCGCACGGGAGCTTGTTTTCTATATCACGAATCAGGAAGAATTTGGCGTAGGGGACACCTAGCCTTAATATCGAGCGTTGGGGTTAGCAACTCATTATGCTCGCTTCTGGTCACGAGCCAGGAAACACAAGTATTGTAGCGATGCTACGCAATCACGGGATCACTTAAAGAATGCAAAGACATGACAATTAATTTGCGTACCGTTAATGGAAATTAAACATGACATGGTATTTGTGCAATCATGATAAATGTCGGATCTAGCTTCGTTGTCAAGCTAGTTCCTAAATTTGCGCCTAAGCGAGTATCATTTTGTCGCCTAGCCTCTTTTACGTCTCCAACAAGCAAATGGCCTAAAACATGGCCTAAACCCTAAGTGGCAAGTTTCACTTGCCTAGCACCGAGGATGACGATCAACGAGGGTTCGTCCCACGGACGCTAATCTACGGGGAAGTCGCTGTTATGGAGAAACAATCATCAAAACAACATTCATTTCATTAGGGTTTCATAGAAACACAACGGGTTATGAAAACATCAAGAGATCGATTATTACCGTATAGGAAACGGAAGAATGATGCCGAGCAACCACGGCGACGGAAGAAACGCTCCGAGGAACCTAGGGTTCAGATCTGGAAATGGATGGAGAAGTTTGGAGAAATAGGGTTTTGGGGGATTTGATGAGATTTTGTGGAAGATGAGAGGTAGAATGTGTTGAATGAGGGTTTGGATGATGGATTTTGGGCTTGGGATGAAGGAATAAGGGTTTGAGGTAGAAGGGGGCTCAATGGGGGAGAAACTAGGGTTTTAGGTCGAGAGGAGGAAGAAGAAAACGTTTGGGAGGGATTTAAATAGGATGGGCTGGCGGCTGCCCAGAAATTAGGGTTTTGACACAGATTAGTCGGTCAAAGAGCAACCACTAACCGACTAGTTTGGGAACTAGTCGGTCGGTTGACCAACGCAGACCGACTAAGTCCAAACAGTAACTCCTGTACAGAAATAGGTTTTAGATTTAGTCGGTCAAAGAACAACTACTGACCGACTAGTTCGAAAACTAGTCGGCCGAGAGATGAACTTAGACCGACTAAGAAGGAACAGTAGCTAGACTGTACAGAAGAACCAAGAATTAGTCGGTCTGAGTACAAAACTTAACCGACTAGTTTAATAACTAGTCGGTCGAAAGATGAACTTAGACCGACTAAGAAGGAACAGTAACTGAAAAATAGTTGATGAGTTAGTCGGTTAAAGAAGCATTGCCGACCGACTAGTTTGCAACCTAGTCGGTCAACCAACATTCTTAGACCGACTAACGAGAAACAGTAACTCCTGAGAAATTTAGAAAGCCAACTAGTCGGTTCAAGAAGGTTTTTCGACTGACTGGATCGTCATCTAGTCGGTCAGTGCCCCTTCTTACACCGGCTAATGAGCACCAAAAGTTCCGATATGGAGCACGAAGCTCCAGGATCGATTCCTAAGACTCCTAGGCTTGATCTAACAATAAGATATGACCGATACGAAGCCCGTCACGAATGACTTGCTCCAAAATTGACGATCCTAAGGAAGAAGCTAAGAAAACACGACGAAACGATCGGAAATGAAAGTTACGGAGACGAAAACCACATATAAGGAGAAAATCCACCAAAACATATAGTATAATATAATAAATCTAGATATAAGAAAACCAGTCGTTACAGACAACGTGGGGTGGCATGATTTCTTGTCGGTGTTGGCGGACACCTACATCCGTCTAACACTATAGGTCCTTAGCTCTATTGACCGGACCCCTGGACGATGCTCTTTTTGCCTGATGGATCGAGAGTGCGAGGTCACTCTCGACATGCTTAGAGCATTCTTCCAGTGGCCCGCTGTCCCGGACCCTGACCGAGCTTACAGTCCCACGCACATCCCACCCCCGTCATTCGACACGCACGCTTTTTGAACATGTATCACGGGCTCTCCCCTCGCCTTTGACCCCAATCGGGCCAAGGCCTCCGCCATCCTCCACCCATGCCTCCGCATTGCACAGCATCTTATGGCGACCACTTTTCTTGCGAGGTATGAGCCGGGGACAATGTCGACGCCAGAGCTCTACATGCTCTACGCGATGACACGATCGCGGGCCTTCGACCGAGGAGGAGATGTTTTGGTCCCCGCCGTCGAGATTGATATCGCCAGTTGGTACATCGACCGCATCATTATTTCTGTCAGCGCTAGGACGCCTATCTACTGCGGCGGCCTGATTACCCTCTTGGCCCTTTTGTGCGGAGTTGACCTCCCAGCTGGCTTGCTGAGACCCCCGGGCCCCACCTCACTTTCCATAGATGTTATGGCCCGGATGAGGATGCTTTGTCCTCATGTTCAGCACCACTGGGTGTGGCTGCACGGTCCCCACAGTGCCGATTATATGATTCTACCGAGCCCTACTCGAACGCATATTGGACCCGCTGGCGGAGAGTGGATTCCAGCGATGGATCTCCTCATCCCCGTCATGTACGTGCTTGAGCCTGAGGGTGCTCAGCAGGAGCCCCTCCTTTCACCCCATGACCCCGTGATACCCCAGCCTGCACCAAATCTGTCTGCACCTCCCGACACCTCTGTCCACATGTCTGTTAGTGTCGGGAGCACTTTAGCTGCGTCTACCCACACCACCACCACCACTGTGCCCATATCCATAGATCACATTTCTGCGACGAGCCCCGAGCGTTCCCCCCACCATAGTTGAGTGCGGCGAGCCTTCTTTTGCCTCCGCAGTGGAGACCCTTTCCTCTTTCTTGTTTTCGACTCCTAGGGAGTCATTTCCTTCGCACTTCACACCCTCCTCAGTTGTCGACCTTACTGTCTCCACTGTCGATGTCTTCTCTGAGAGTGTCGTGACGTCTGTCCCCACATCTGTGTCACTGACCTCTCTGCCCGCCTCGTCGCTTGCCACCACTTCTGCTTCTGCTGCTGCTACATCCTCTTCGACCTTAATTGCATCTCGGCCTCCCACAGAGGCTGAGCGTCACTTAGCGAGCACAGCACCTCCGCACCAACCCACTGTCGCACCTATCCTTTACGGTATTCATGCGAGACAGCCCCGCTCTTCACCTGTTCGACCTGTTCGACCCTCTGCTCCACCTCCCCCTGACACCCTAGTTCAGCACCTCCGTGCTCTAGAGGGGACAGTGAGTGGACTTAGAGCATATTTTCAGGCTCTCTCTGCTACTGTTAGTGCTGTCCAAACCAGCGTCGCGTTACTTCCTAGTATTCAGGCTTGCCTGAACCAGATTCTTGAGCGACTGCCTCACCCACCCACCCCCACCCAGCAGCCTTCACAAACACCACCTCCGCCACAGGATGGTGCTGGTGCACCCCCACCCACCTAGGTACACACTGGATGCCTCCCATATTTTTGCTGTTGTTACGCTGGATATTTTCTGCCGGGTGATTTTGCACCCCTCCTCCACACGATCTGATCACTTTTTAGTCTGTATCTGTCTATATCTTTTTGGGAGAGAGGGAGTATTTTTGGGGACACTCATATTGCACCATTTTGATCTCTGCATGCACCACCCGCATATCTGCACTCATCATCTGCATACTCATATCATTTTCTTTTATTTACATTCCCATCATGCATGCATCCTCACCCACCCCACCAATATACTGTCTCTCGGTGTGCCAAACTTTGCACATTGAGGACACTGTGCACTTTAGCTTGGGGGAGTGAGTTCTCACGCACTTTTTATTTTTGTCGCCTTTTATTTTCATTTTCCCACTTTTCTTTGTTTTTACACTTATTTTCACCCACTTTTTCAATTTTTTTCATGTATCACGTTTTTCTTACTTTTTGAGTGTGCTACATATGTACAGTAGTTTTTCTTTCATCCTTATTTCTTTTATCCCTTTTTTGCTAGAGATGAATTTTCTGTGATGATGATGACGTGGTACTAGCTTATCTCTATATGCATACTATCTTGTCATGCCATAGTTTTTATTTCAGATATCATATGCTATGTCTTGCTATGCATTTGAGATAGTAACCCGTGTTGGTAGCAATGATCTGTGAACTTCGTGTTTGATGATAACAAACATGTGTGAACGTTTTTAACGTGTGTGTTAAGTGTTTCAGGAATGGCGAATGTGTGATTAATTCACGGAAGGATTTGGTCAAAGTGCAAAGGAGAAAGGGAGATAACCTAACTTGAGTTTACCCACATCTATTGGAGTAAACCCCCTAGTCATCTCAATATAAAAACTATCAAGCTAGGGGATACCAAAAATACAAGCGGCATATATAAATATACATAGCAAAAAAATTAAGCCAAAAACCCCCTAGATGCTGTAACCGAAATGTAGTAGTAGCCGAAAAATAAGAACCCCAGGCATCCTGCGAGAATTCCAAAGCCTCTCCTTTTTGTAAAAACCCTAAGGCCAATAAGAATTTTAAAAGGCTGAGGCCGATTTCTTTTGATCCCCTCATTCAAAATCCCAAAGAGCATCTCGCGGCCGTGACAAAAACTTTCCCCAATCTCTTGATAGCCGCCCACATTAAAAAACCCCAGTACAAAGAAAAACGAAAATTTGATGCATTAAAGAGGGATGGCGTCTGAATTGCAAAAGGATTGAAGGATTAAAGGTAAGTGTTTTATTAAAAATTAATTAAAGGATTAATTCTGTTTCTTTCTCTTCATGTTGTAGCCGAGAGCATCAAGGAGATAGCCGATTTTTTTTCCATCACCCATGAGCAGCCGCACCTTGAAGACAAGTTTTGGGAGAGCCAAAAATAGGGGAGCTGTTCTTTTCATCACCAAAGAGCACATGCTCTTAATATTCTTCCCATTTGAATAATCCAGATACCTTGAAGATCTCAAAAACACAAGGAGAAACTCAACAATTTGAGAGAGAGAGAAAGAGAAGGCCGGCATCCTCTTTGGAATTATCAAGTTGCAGCCGACATAAAAAAAGGGGAAGCCGTTCTTTTTTTATATCATCTCCAAGAGCACTTCGATTATTATTCCTTCTCTTTTGATTAATCTGCAGGATTTACTTTTGCTTTGAATACAGGTGCACAGTTTGGTTTCCTTTGCATATTCAAACATCAAGGCTGGCCATTTTGAAAGCACATGGCTTCAAGTTTTTGTGGGTCCTTTGAATCACGTGTACAAGAAACTTTTGTGTGCAGATTGTTTTGAAAGACACCGGCAGCCGAAAGAAATTTGGGGGAGCTTTCATCTTGAGCACGTTTTTCTGAGGTTTCAATCTTTGGTGGAGTGCGCAAGTCTCATCGAGGAGGAGCCCGACTGTTGAGGGGACATCAGAGACTACATCTACGTCAGACGAGATCTGACCTGTGCTGATTGACGAAGACGACACCGCAACACGATCTAAGCATTCAAAACTCGCTTATTTATTATATTGTGTAGCATTTGTGTTAGTTCTTCGTAGGGGAAACTTTACCTTTTGTGTTCTTTTTGGGGACCTGACGACTTTGGGAGTCGTCACGGAGGGAGAGCATCTTACTAGATTGAGAGTGTAGAGCACGTGGTGTGCGTACGAGCTAGGTGAGAGTAGATTTGGGATCTTGACTCATTGTAGCTGTACTTGATTACATTCTATCTAGTAGTTGCTTTCGGGGCTGGAGTAGGTCGTGGGGACGACCGAACCAGGGTATATCTGTGCGTTCTCTGTGACTGCTATCTTTTTACCCTGTCTGTGCTTATAACTCCGGGTGGTTGTTCGTGGGTTGCATGAATATTTTTAATAGCCTATTCACCCCCCCCCCCCTCTAGGCTACGATCCAGATCCAACAAGTGGTATCAAAGCCAGTTTAGAGGATCTAGTCTAGATTTTTAGATGACCATGAATATATCTGATTGTGCTTTTGCTGAAGGTCAGTCTATAGCCCGTCCCCCTAAGTTTAACGGTGTAGACTTTGCATATTAGAAGGCTAGGATGAAAATCTATTTAGTGTCTATAGATTATGATGTGTGGGATATTGTTGAAAATGGTTATAGTCTACCCACTATTAAAATTGAAGACACTGTCATGATTAAGCCTAAAGACAAGTGGGATTTAGCTGATAAAAAACTTTATACTCTTAATGGTAAAGCTATGAATGCGCTTATATGCTCTCTTGATAAATCTGAGTTTAATCGTATCTCACATTGTCTAACTGCGCAGGAAATCTGGCATACTCTGGAGGTGACACACAAGGGAACATTGCAAGTAAAGGAATCCAGACTTGCATTACTGAGCACTGAATATGAGAGCTTCCGCATACTACCAACAGAATCAGTTAAAGACATGTTTGCGAGGTTCACAGACATCGTCTACAAATCCAGTTCCCTCGGTAAGCCATACTCTAGTCATGAACAGGTACGAAAGATCTTAAGGGCGCTACCAAGCTCGTTCATGCCTAAAGTCATCGCTATTCAAGAAGCTAAGGACTTGTCAACAATGAAAGTGGAGGACTTGATAGGCAACCTAATGTCACACGAGCTTGAGTTGCAGAGTATAGAAGCCAGAGAGAAACCTGAAGAGAAGACCAAAGCTTCCACACCATTAGCTCTTCAAGCTAACGATGACGATCTTGATGAAGAGCAAGCCCTAATGGTCAGGAACTTCAGGAGATACATTCAGACTGATCAAGGAAGAGCTGAGATGGGAAAAAGGTTCATTCGTTCTAATAATTCTAATTTTGGTAGAAATTCCTATAATCAGAAAGCTATTAATAGAAGTGAATGTTTTAAATGTAGGAAGAAAGGGCACCACATAAAAGATTGCCCACAACAACACACAGCTCAAGTTGCAAAAGGAAAAACGAAAGTGCTGACGTGGGACATGGATAGCGAAGCTGAGGAGGAGGATGAGGAACATGAAGCCCACTCCTGCATGGCATTGATGGCTAAACACAATGAGGTAGAATCTCCCACTAAAGCTGAATTCTTAGAAATCTGTAAAGGAATGCAACATAGAATTGATGAGCTAGAAACTGAGTGGAATGTTATAGGAATGATAACTTTGATATGCAACAAACTGAGTATGACATGTTTATAGAAATGAAAAACATTAAAGAAGAGCTTGTTGCATGCAAATCTACCATCACCATTTTAGAAAAAGAGAAAGCTAGCTTGCCTAAAAAAATTGATTGTCTTTCATGTCCCTCTTTATTAAAGGATATTAGCATGTATAAACTAGGTAAGACAAAGCTTGAAGTCGAAAATGAATTGCTTTCTGAAAAGATTAACATGCTAAATCTCGAACTTAAAGAAAAAATGAGGGATTTTGAAAAGAAAGAAGAGGAAAACAAGCAAGCTTTCATTAGTAAATGCACTTTGTTTGTGAATGAAAATGATATCTTGAAATCCAAAGTCACCACCTAGAATTGTCATTAAAGAGATTTTCCATTGGAAAACAAAATTTGGACATTATTCTTGGAAATCAAATTTATGGCAATAATAGGCGAGGACTAGGATATGGTCTTAAATATGTTGAAAAATCAAAATATAGAAAAGTTCACATTGAATCAACAAAGGTTGGAAATTTTCATGCTAAGTGCTTTACATGTGGATGCGTTGGTCATACTTCATATCATTACAAATATAGGAACAAAAACATTAAGTTCAAACAAATATGGGTTCCTAAATTTTTGATTACTAACGTGAGTGGACCTTGTTGGATTCCAAGGTCACACAGACACCTCTTTTGTAGGTGGATGGAAATTTGACGAGGAGCGATAAATTGAATGTCTCATTACTTTTTAGCTCCTTAGTCAAATGGCGACGCAAAGGTATATCTCATTCTTTGAACTTAATGAATATCTTCATAGTTTTTTTGTGTGCGTGACTCTTCTTTGTTTGTGTGCTAGTAGTTGCGTTGCTATGTGTGCATGATTCTTTTTGTTTGTGTGATTGCATCTCATGTTTGCTTTAGTACTTCATGCATTAAAAAAAACTGAAAAACTGAAAAAAAAAAATTGGTGCTTATATGTGTATCTTTTCTCTTTGATTCATTATTGAAGTATGCACGAATGATTTTCATATCTATGTAGAAATTGGTGTATTATTACTTTTGCTACATGCGCATGTTCATCTTTCTAAATATTCATGGCATGTTCAATGACTGAGAATAACTTGATTTCTACACCACCTACTTCACTTCCACATGTATTATTATTGTTGCACATTTGGAGATATCGTTTATGAAGTATGGAATGTGAATGTAGGAGGAAAACTTAACTGAAAATCTAAGGGATATGATATACCTTGCCATGGATAAAAATTGAGCAAAAGAAAGTGTTGTTTTAAGTATTTTAAAAAATGTGAAAACAAAAGGTAATTGCTCCGTATGGAAAATGGATACAATCATTGGCAACGGTATTACCCACGAGTATCCAACATAAGCTTTATGGGTAAACTTTAGCGTTGGTGTATTTACTCGTCAAGTAATGCCACCCCCACATCTAAGAGTCCTTATAGGCTATGTTTGGGGTGTGGTACCTTGAACTCATTTTTAATGAGGTTGGAAAAATCAATCCTAGGTGATAGAATGTTATATGGAAAATGTGGATTGGTTTTGGTTGACTTCCTTAAATGATTCTCCCTATGTGCTTCAATTTTAATCATCACACGTACACGTTGGTGTTGAATTCTTCGTTGTTTCATTTCATTGGATTCTGACTTGATTATTCTATGATTGTATGCATGCAATTGATGGTGATGGTTACTAATACTCTCTTTTTGCATGTTATATGATTTTGACTTCGTGTTTCGACTTTTGATGATAACAAAGGGGGGAGAGAAAAATTTGGGAAGATTTGGTATTTGATATTAATGATCATGGACATATGATTGTGTGATTAAGGGGGAGCATGAATATAGGTGAAGCAATAAAAATCATGCTTATTGATAAACTTTACCGATCATTGTTCGCACATCATTTCATCTCATTACATGACACACTCTATCGTCACACTATCACACACACACTATCTGAAACACTTATTGGTCAAATCTTATACTTAGTGTGTTATCATAAAAAGGGGGAGATTGTTGGTAGCAACGATCTGTGAACTTCGTGTTTGATGATAAAAAACGTGTGTGAACGTTTTTAACGTGTGTGTTAAGTGTTTCAGGAACGACGAATGTGCGATTAATTCACGGAAGGATTTGGTCAAAGTGCAAAGGAGAAAGGGAGATAACCTAACTTGAGTTGACCCACATCTATTGGAGTAAAACCCCTAGTCATCTCAATATAAAAACCATCAAGCTAGGGGATACCAAAAATACAAGCGGCATATATAAAAATACATAGCAAAAAAATAAGCCAAAAAAAACCTAGATGCTGTAACCGAAATGTAGTAGTAGCCGAAAAATAAGAACCCCAGGCATCCTGCGAGAATTCCAAAGCCTCTCCTTTTTGTAAAAACCCTAAGGCCAACAAGAGTTTTAAAAAGCTGAGGCCGATTTCTTTTGATCCCCTCATTCAAAATCCCAAAGAGCATCTCGCGGCCGTGACAAAAACTTTCACCAATCTCTTGACAGCCGCCCACAGTAAAAAACCCCCAATACAAAGAAAAACGAAAATTTGATGCATTAAAGAGGGATGGCGGCTGAATTGCAAAAGGATTGAATGATTAAAGGTAAGTGTTTTATTAAAAATTAATTAAAGGATTAATTCTGTTTCTTTCTCTTCATGCTTCAGCCGAGAGCATCAAGGAGATAGCCGATTTTTTTTCCATCACCCATGAGCAGCCGCACCTTGAAGACAAGTTCTGGGAGAGCCAAAAATAGGGGACCTGTTCTTTTCATCACCAAAGAGCACATGCTCTTAATATTCTTCCCATTTGAATAATCCAGATACCTTGAAGATCTCAAAAACACAAGGAGCAACTCAACAATTTGAGAGAGAGAAAAAGAGAAGGCCGGCATCCTATTTGGAATTATCAAGTTGCAGCCGACATAAAAAAGGGGAAGCCGTTCTTTTTTTTAATCATCTCCAAGAGCACTTCGATTATTATTCCTTCTCTTTTGATTAATCTGCAGGATTTACTTTTTCTTTGAATACAGGTGCACAGTTTGGTTTCCTTTGCATATTCAAACATCAAGGCCGGCCATTTTGAAAGCACAGGGCTTCAAGTTTTTGTGGGTCCTTTGAATCACGTGTACAAGAAACTTTTGTGTGCAGACTGTTTTGAAAGACACCGGAAGCCGAAAGAAATTTGGGGGAGCTTTCATCTTGAGCACATTTTTCCGAGGTTTCAATCTTTGGTGGAGTGCGCAAGTCTCATCGAGAGAGGAGCCCGACTGTTGAGGGGACATCAGAGACTACATCTACGTCAGACGAGATCTGACCCGTGCTGATTGACGTAGACGATACCGCTACACGATCTGAGCATTCAAAACTCTCTTATTTATTATATTGTGTAGCATTCGTGTTAGTTCTTCGTAGGGGAAACTTTACCTTTTGTGTTCTTTTTGGGGACCTGACGACTTTGGGAGTCGTCACGGAGGGAGAGCATCTTACTAGATTGAGAGTGTAGAGCACGTGGTGTGCGTACGAGCTAGGTGAGAGTAGATTTGGGATCTTGACTTATTGTAGCT
Organism: Scilla litardierei; assembly: GCA_030789695.1. Lineage (NCBI taxonomy): Eukaryota > Viridiplantae > Streptophyta > Magnoliopsida > Asparagales > Asparagaceae > Scilla > Scilla litardierei. The sequence goes on from CM061141.1 coordinate 147,843,059, forward strand.
GTACTTGATTACATTCTATCTAGTAGTTGCTTTCGGGGCTGGAGTAGGTCGTGGGGACGACCGAACCAGGGTATATCGGTGCGTTCTCTGTGACTGCTATCTTTTTACCATGTCTGTGCTTATAACTGCGTGTGGTTGTTCGTGGGTTGCACGAATATTTTTAATAGCCTATTCACCCCCCCCCCCCCCCCCCCCTCTAGGCTACGATCCAGATCCAACAACCCGCACCTTCATGTATGAATGTGGATGAAATTCTTTTATTAGCTGAGTCTGATGATTTTTAGTGTATACTCTTCATAGAAAACACACCAAGCTTCACGCATTGATTACTTATATCTGGAGCACTGCTTTCTTATCTTATATCACTTCTTATTGCATGAAAATTGTACGCTTCACTTTCAGGCTGATTGAATGTATGCTAGGTTGATATAACTGGATTAGTTTACATTCTGAGATTAAACTGAGTAGATTACATTACTCTGCTGAAAGTTGTCGTGCACATTCAATAGAGTGAACCGAGTGTTACATTTATTTCTTTCTCCACATATCTTGAGCATTATTTCTATACTTAAAATCTTTGGTGAATCTCCCTTTAGCGATTCTTATATTGGCATTTCCCCCGCTACAAAAAAAATCCATGCTCATATACCCCAAAATCAAAAGGAAACAAAAAATTCTTGTATATCTTTCTATCTTTTGATTTGGGATCACAGTTGTATATACAAAAAAGAGAGAGAAAAGAAAAAAAGAAAAAAGAGAGAAAGAGAAATTTTCTTAACCGTTCATATTAGGCTCTGGTTGCATGTTTTAAACCATATATGCTTTCTTTTATTTTAAAACCCGATCATGAAAATTCTCATGATCAAAATCCAGGGGTTATTCTATGAAAACTTCTTTTCAATGTATCCATTTAAAAACGCACTTTTTACATCCATTTGAAATAAAGTAAAGTTCATATAACTAGCATATGCTAATAACATCCCTATAGATTCTAACTTAGCTACAGGTGTAAATGCTTCAACGAAATCAATACCTTCTTCTTGTGAATACCCGTGTGTAACGAACCTTGCTTTATTCTTGAGAACTTGACCATCTTCATCCACTTTGTTCTTGAAGACCCATTTGGTACCAATAACCTGGTGGCCTTCAAGCCTTAGAATAATCTCATATACTTAATTTCGTTCCAATTAAATCAACTCTTTCTACATCGCTGAAATTCAGGTGCATCTGTAAAAGCATCTTCAACCTTCTTTTGTTCTATGTTAGAAATAAAAGCATAATTCATCATGTGTTTAATTTGAGATCTAGTCTTTACCCCCATCACCTATATTTCATATTACTTGTGGGTGTGGGTGATTTGTGATTTCATTATAGGCTTTAGGTAAGCTTCTTGAAGGTGATTTAGGATCTACACACATATTATCATCAAATACTTAATATTTCTAAAGAATAATTAACATTAACTAATTTTTCTTCATTTTCAAAAATATTCGGCACTTTGTTTGGAGATTCATCAAATGTTACATGCATAGTTTCTTCAATTTTCAAATTTCTTTTATTGATAAGCTTTACTTCTTAAGGAATAACCAACAAAAATACAATCGTCCGATTTAGAATCAAATTTATCTAAATTATCGTACAACCAAAAATTTTGAAATATGAAACATTCGAAATTCTTTTATAAACAAGTTCATAAGATCTTTCTTTAAGTATGGTCTTATAAGAATTCTATTTTGAACGTAACAAGTTATAGCAAATGCTTCTGTCTAAAGATATTTTGGTAGGTTACTTTAACAAAGCATTGTACGTGCACACTCTTGTATATTTCTATTTTCCTTTCAACTACTCCATTTTGTGGAACAGCTCTACGAAAAGTTGGATATTGGCCTTTATGCTCAATATGGTTCTGATAATGACAACCATATTATGTGGTACTAATAACTCTAAGTGTTTTAGTCTCATGTATTTACATTGATTATATCTTGAGGGAGACAAAACATTTGGATGATGGTTGATGGACTTAAGGCATGGAGCATTGAAGCATATAGAGCCATGGAGCATCAAGTAGTTCAATATATTTTGATTTGATTCTTTATGTATTTTCTCTTTATTTTGTAGAATACATGTATTCCTTGATTAGATGGACACACATACACATTCATGTAATTTTCCATCTTAGAGAACCATAAGAATATCCTAAAATCCATCCCAATAGGTTCCTTGACCAAAACACTCTTCATTGTGTTTTTGGACTAGGACAAGACGTCTAGAATAGAGTCACCAGATGTCTGGCGTGTCTGACATTTACTTTGTCAAACACTGCCATCTGTCAGTTATCTGAAGTTCATGTACCAGACGTATGAACAGTTTCTCAGACGTCTTGGTGTTGAACTTCAGCCGTCTGATTAAATATGGGTTTAGTTTTCTGAGAGCTCTCTCTCTCTCCCCCTCCCTCTCTCTCTCTCTCTCTCTCTCTCTCTCTCTCTCTCTCTCTCTCTCTCTCTCTCTCTCTCTCTCTCTCTCTCTCTCTCTCTCCTCACCACATGTGTCCAGCCGTCAGAAAAAGGATTGTCAAACGATTGAACAGTGCATAAGTCGTCTGACTAGTGTTCTTCAGTCGTCTGATTGCTTGGAGTTGACTCTTCAGTATCAACTCAATTTTCAGCCGTCTGAAGTAGTGTTACCAAACGAATGAACAGTTGATCAGCCGTCTGGGAAACTTTCTTCATACATCTGATGATGTGGAAAATCTGTCTATTTATAGCCGTCAGACTGTGGATTTCTTAGGTTGATTTCTTGGTTTTTGTGCAGTTTTGAGAGAGTATTTAAGCCCGATTATGATGGAGTTTTTGGCACCAATACACACTCTCTTAGTGAGCAAAAACTCTTTAGTGATCATTTTAGTGAGCAAAAACTCTTCTTCAAGCTTCACCTTCATCTCTCTCCCCCCTCTTTAAGCTTCTTGAATGTTATATTGAACTCCAAAGCTCAAGGGAAGTCCACAAGTGCACAAAGAAGATCTAGCACTTGGACATCCACTCTTCATTTCCTCTACACTTCATATTAGTAAGTACATTTAATCAAGACAATAGGAAGATTGTATTTTTCTTCTTTCGTTTCATTTGTGAAACCTTGCTTTCATGTTGTGGAAGTGTTCTTTCTGGAAAGATAGGTTGGTCCTTGGAATAGAGTGTGCTATCTTGGAAAAGATAGGCTCTTGGAAAAGAGTGTGTAACACTTGGAAAAGTGTGAGTTGTATTGGGTTGCCTTGGAAAAGAATTTGATAGTGGAAATCCACAAGACTCTGGAAAGAGTGTGGGGCTAGAGTAGTCAATTGCCGAACCATGATACTTCGTGTGTTTGCGATTGTTTTTGTTATCTTTGTGGATTTGCTAATTATCTTGCTTTGTTTAATTCAGCAATGCAAGAATTTATTAATTATCTTTAAATCTCTAATACACTATTCACCCCCTCTAGCGTGTTGCTTAATAGTGCAATTAGATCCTACAATTGGAATCAGAGCTTGGTTGAGTCATACTAGCAACAAATGGTGTCGGCACCTCCATCTAGTTCTCATGACAAAGGATAATCAACCGCTCGTCCTCCTTTCTTCAACAGGACAAACTATCCCTATTGGAAGCAAAAGATAATGATATGGTTAAGAGGGCAAGACCTTTGGTGCATCACCGAGGAGGGGTTTGTGGAGATCACAAAGCCCGTGAAGGAGAGAACAAAGCCGGAGATGGATGCTATCAAGTACAATGCCAAGGCGATGATGGCTTTTTATTGTGCCATGGATGCCAACGAATTCAATCGCATGTCAACGTGCAAATTGGTGAATGAAATTTGGCACATGCTTCAAGCCACCCACGAAGGAACATCAAAGGTAAAATGATCAAAAATTAGTATTTTTCAATCTAAATATGAGCTTTAGGAAGGAGAACACATCAAATGGATGTTCACCCGGTTCACAGAGATTTTGAACACACTTGAAGCCCTAAGAAAGGTTATTTCAATGGAAGATAGAGTGACAAAGGTTATTTCAATGGGAGTCAAATGACAACGGTATCGAGGAATCAAATGACATGAGCAAATATACCGTTGAGGAGTGCATTAGAAATATAATGGCGAATGAAATGAGGCTTCAACACAAGAAGGAAAGCTATCAAACTCAAATCTATATATTCAATGAGAAGCCAAAACCAAAGGGGATTGCTTTCAAGGCTACAAAGGACAAGATTGAGTGGAGAAAGAAGTACAAGCGCATCTCAAGTGAGGATAAAGGAGCTGATGAGGCTAGTGAGGTCAATGGAGATGTAGTGGAGCTTGCACAATACCTCATGAAATTCATGAAGAAAGCTCAAGGTAAAGATTTGTAAAGTTTGCTAAAATACTAACAAATCTATCATTTGCTAGAAGTGTAAGGGAATAGTTCATATTTCTACTGAATGTCCCAATAAAAGAGAGACCAAATATAAGGGGAAACGCAAGAAATATTACAAGGCCAAGTACAAGAAGAAGAAGAACCCGGCCTTAGTTGGAACTTGGAATGATTCATCTTCATTCGACTGCGTAAGTGATGAGGAAGATGAGTGTGGAACCAAGAATGAGGAGGTTCATATGTGTTTCATGGCAATGGATGAAGCAATCTCTTCTAGATCAACCAATAAGGAAGTAGAAGCATGGTCAACACCAAGAAAGATGACATCTCTTCTAAGATCGATGATGGCTGTATGAAAGAATGGCTTAACACCAAAGCACCCATTGAGCTCGTGGCTTTCATGGCATTCGAGGATGATGCATCTTCAAGCTCGAGCTTAAGCTCAAGCGATGATGATAGTGATAAAGAGAGAGAAGATGAAAATGAGGAAGAGCCTAAGCTATCCTATGAGGAGCTTAACTTTTGCAATAATGAGCTAGCCAAAGGTATAAATAAACTTATGAAAGCTTATTCTTCATTGCAATCTATGTATGATAATGCCGTTATTAAATTGCATAAGTATGAGTCTGCTAATGTAAATGCTTCTTCTATCCATGTTTGTGACACTGTGATAGAGACATACTACTCTCTCACGTTAAGGATTTGAACAAATTAAATGATGAATTGAAAGTTCAAAATCTTATGTTAGAATCTCGCAATCAACAACTTTTGTTGAAGTGCAAAGAGGAATCCTGTAAGCTCAAAAGCTTCGTCAGTTCTAGGGATTCACTCCACGATTTGCTTGGAAAACAACATTCGATAAATCATAGAAAGGGTTTGGGATTTGCACCTAATGTGGTATCTAAACCAAACTCATCTTATTTTGGTGCAAAATCAAGACCAATTGTGCAAACACCAAAAAATAATCACCATGCATTCTTTTACAATGATAACATAAATAAGAAGCATGTACGACACGAGGTGGTGAGGAAAAATGAGAACATTTCATTTTATGTCAAGAGGCAGTCCAAGAAAAATATTTCTACACGTATACATGCCAACAATAATATCCAAAACCTTTACCTAGGAAATCCATGAGTCTATGGATACCCATTAATGTTAGTATGCAATAGAGGGATGCTTACATAAACACCTTGGTTAGGGATGTGATCACTTCATGTGATTACATTAGAAAGTCAAACTCTTCATGGGTTTGGTTCCCTAATGTTTAGGTTTCCACATAATATGCTCGATTGCATGGGTATTACGCTTGATTGATTATCTACTGCATGCCCATCATTGGTGTGATTTTCATGTTTTTGAAAATATGTTCAAACTTTTTCATGAAAATGTGACCTAGGGGGAATCTATGTCATATATTCAAATTTTATCCATGCATATGACATATGTGGAGATTTTATGCTATATGTTTTTTTTCAAATTATTTTGAAGCATAATTTCATCTCTATGATGATTTTGGGATATTTCCAAATATTGTTAAAGATTGCTTCAATTTCATCTTGACATTGTTTATTCTTGGTATGATTATTTTTTCTAATACAATGTCATGTATCAATGTTCATGCTTGTTGTAATATTTCGATGCATTGATACAATTTAGGCCTATGTCTCCAATTTGTATGTTGGTTTATAGATTCAAAATTTTGTCCCATTCTATAATCTAGGGGTAGCATGGCATAGTGAATTGATACCCACTTCATATTTTTCATTTGGAATCATACACATCTCAATTTCATGCTATTGTCGTGTATTTATTGTTATACCAATGGAAAAGACTTTCATGTCCACCTTTTTGAAAATGACAAGGGGGATAGAAAGGTGATTATGTAAAAATATATGCTTGGATTTACAATTAGTATTTTATTAAGAATTGTTTTTACATATGGCCTATTATATGCATTATGTCTTTATTTGATTTACAATTGGTTTTCAATTGGTTATAGTTGATTTGCATATAAGTAGGGGGATCATTAGTATGATTTTATTGTTTACTTTTACATAATGGGTGTCATCGTAAAAAAGGGAGAGATTATTGGATATTAGCCTTTAAGCCCAATATGATTTTGATGATGATCACCACATTATGTGGTACTAGTGACTCTAAGTGTTTTAGTCTCATATAATTTACATTGATTATATCTTGAGAGAGACAAAGCATTTGGATGATGGGTTGATGGACTCAAGGCATGGAGCATTGAAGCATAGAGAGCCAGGGAGATCAAGTAATTCAATGTATTTTCATTTGATTCTTTATGTATTTTCTCTTTATTTTATAGAATACATGTATACCTTGATTAGATGGACACACAAACACATTCACGTCATTTTCCATCTTAGAAAACAATATGAATATTCTAGAACCCATCCCAATATGTTCCTTGGCCAAAACATCTATCATGGTGTTTTTGGACCAGGACCAGGTGTTTGGAATAGAGTCACCAGACGTCAGGTGTGTCTGACATTTACTTTGTCAAACACAGCCATCGATCAGCTGTTTGAAATTCATGTACTAGACGTTTGCACAGTTTCTCGGATATCTGGGTGTTGAACTTCAGCCGTCTGATATACTCATATTTTACACTTTATTTTTGCATATTTTCATGTCATATCGATTGCCCATATTGCATATTTGAAGCTTAAACGATGATTTCTGAATGAATTTCACTATTTCTATGTTTTATTGGATTTTCAGGAAAATCAATCAGGAGCAAATTGGAGCTATGAGCATATACACACATGTCGTAGCATCAGTGGCCATGACGCTGAGGAGCTTATGGTGCTAGAAGAGAAGAAGAAGCAAGAGGAAGAGAGGAGAAAAGGGAAGAAAAGACAAAGGAGAAAGAAAGAGTTGAAGAAGCAGCTCACTCGACCAAGTGAAGTGATCCACTCGACCGAGTGAGGCTGATACCAAGCCAGCCCAAGCTACGAAGTGTATCAAAGTCACTCAACCGAGTGAGCAAACTCACTCGATCGAGTGAGACAGCCGGTTAAATCCTAAGATTATCGGCCAAATTCCCCCTCTGCCAGAGTGCCTGACTCGGTCGAGTAGCACCTTCACTCGACCAAGTGAATCGGTCACTCGACCGAGTGAAGAGAAGAAACATAATGCTGATTTTTGAGAGTTGCTGCTGGAATCCCTACTCGACCAGTAGGCAATCTCACTCGACCGAGTGAGATTGCAACTAGATTTTGGAAAGTTAGTTATAACTCGGGTTTTGGGTGTTTGGTTTGACTTTTTCTTAGGTTTTTGGACTTGTATAAATAGAAAATAAGGTAGTCTTGGCTAAAGGGGAGGCGAGATGGCTAGAGACAATGAAAAAAGACTTGATTTTTAATTTCCTTTGTTTTTGCTATCAATTAGAGACGCAATGTTCTTAATTTTCTCTTGTTATTTTGAAGCTTTGGAGAACATCAGTTTTTCTAAACTTTTGACCTATTTAATTTAATGAATATTTCTTGTTTAAATCTCTTTGCAATGATGAACACTATTGTTTCCATGAATCTTATTGCTATGATCATGTTTATTAGTGAGTAGTCTCTTTGCTCTAGGGCAAAGGGATGAACTCTAAGGGTTGATATGTGAAATCGACTGAAACCCTTGTTGTTAAACTTGTTTTAGGGTTAGATTATGGTCGATTGACAACAAATAGCTAGGGATTTCTACTTAGATCTTGAGAGCTCGAGAGAGGATCTTGATCTATAGGAAGCCCTAGATATTTGATTTAGACATATAATTTGGATATCCTAGATTTGGTGCAGGAGAGTGACCAAAGCTAGCATCTTTAGTATATTCTATGATTATATTCTTCTGTACGACGGTAAGATGAATATGAACCATCATAATCTAGATTCGAACTCACGTTGCACGACAGTGGACTTGAGTGAGAATTGAATTATATTGTCGATCTTAATGCTAATAATTCAACTAGGCTTGTAGAGAGAGAAGCTCTAGCTTGAGTTATTTTAGACTTGTGTAGCGCGAGAGTGTGCACTGGTTCACAATATAATTGTGACAATTTCACCTTAAACTAAGTGTTAGTAATTAGAAGTTCATATTCGCATTGATACTCAAAAATCTATAGTGGGGATTCCCTAGTCCCAGACATTTTTATTAATTGAATTACAACCGACACCATTACACATTCGTGACACTCTTCCTACACCATTATTCACAATCTTTGCAACATCTGGACAACTGAGATATTACCAACCGTCTCCCTATGATTCGATACCCGCTCACCACTTAACCATGCGCTTACGGTAAAACTACATTATTTTCTGAGTACATCCAGACACGATCAAGTTTTTGGTGCCGTTGCTGGGGAGGCAATGGTATTTTTTCTTGGTTACCTTTTCTTTTCCTCTACTGTGCTAACATTCTCTGTAGGTTCTTTTTCTCTGTGCATGAACACACGCTCAAGGGCCATTAACAACTTGATCCAGAAATTGAGCAAACTGCAAGGAAACTAAGAGCAGAGAAGAGGCATATCTAGAGGGTAGCAAGATGGCAGCCGAGAATAATGATGTAAGGAATGTCAGAGTTATTTCTATTTGGGACCGGCTTACTCCAAACAACTCTGCAACATCATATATTCTTATGCTGGAAGTGCCAGCTGATAAGAAAGTCGGGCTAAAAATAGGACTAGTTGTGCTGATGCAACAAGATCCATTCTATAGGCACGCACATGAGAATCCCCATTACTATATAAAGATGTTCTTGGCAAAGTGCGCCACTTTTCAAGTTATCAACATATCAGAGGATGCCATCCGTCTGTGGATCTTTCCTTTTACACTCAAGGATAAAGCTTTATATTGGCTAAGGTCACAAGCAAACGGTTCTTTCACCACATGAGATGATCTTACAGGTGCATTCATTAATAAATTTTATACACCATCAAAGACCATCAAACTGAGGAATTCTTTGATGTCATTTACGCAAGGAGCACAAGAATGTTTATATAAAGCGTGGGAACGATTCAAAGATTTTCAACACCAATGCCTCCACCATAGTATCAAAGCATTGGAGTTGATACATATCTTCTATAATGGATTAAACAGGATACGAAGATGATTATAGATGCCATCGCTAATGGGGCGATCTTGGCAAAGACTCCAGAAGAAGCCACGACATTACTTGAAGAAATGGCTTCTAATAATCAATCGTGGGCCGATAAGAGCCCAATCATCATCATCATCCAAGCTGGCTAGTATCTATGAGGCCAAATCAGTGGAAGAATTGACTGGGAAATTTGATACTCTATCTAAGTTGGTAGAGAGAATAGAAAATAAGCTGAGCGAGCCATCTAGTGCTTATAATACATCATCTGGTGCAAGTATGAGTGATTGGCAAGGTCAGAGCGAAGTCATGTATGTGGGAGCTGAGGCTATAGAGGAACCTATAGAGCAGGTTTAGTATGTTACAGATTATTAGCCTGGGAGTAGAAACAATTCAGCTTAGGTGAATCCATCTTGGAAGACTCACCCTGAATTTTCTTACACAAACAGTAGTGGATCTTTGAATCCTCATCAAAAAAACCACCCAGCAACAACAAGCTCGTCCACTACCTCAATAGCAACAATATCAGCAGAGGCCACATCAACAACAATACCAACAGAGGCAGCAGGCAGGGCCTTACAGACCCACTGGTTATAATCAGAATTAGCGGCCACAATACCAACAACAGGCGCCACCAAAGTCTGCACATGAGATTAAGGTTGAGGAGTTTATGGTTATGCAGGAGAAGATCAATACTAAATTATTAGTAAGCCAGAAGAATCTCAACACTGTTGTTGCATAGTTGGCAGAACAAATGACTCAGTTGGTTAGGGCTCAAAATCAATTACCAGTACAACCGGAAGTGAACCCAAGGAGCAACACAGTCCACATTAATGCAGTGGTGGCGGTGACTACTAGAGGCGGGAAGGATACAATGCCCGTCATGATCCAAGATCCAACTTCTAAACATGATATTTCGGTTGAGATCAATGAAGATAAATAATCTGATGGACCCACAGTGATCGTTGATGGAGATGATAAAACTGAAAATACTGAGCCCGAGAAAGAGAGAGTATATACGCCACCTATTCTATTTCCCCACAGGTTGGCGAAAGCTAAATTGGAGAAGAAGTTTGCTCGATGTCTGGAGTATCTGAGAGGCATTAGCCTAAATATTCCATTTCTAGACGCCAGCATAGAGATCCTGACATATGCTAAGTTTTTGAAAGACTTAATAAGGGGACGGAAAAGGACGGATAAGATTTTGATAGCCGAGCAAGGGACATGGTTCGTCAATGACGACAAGAAGCCAAAGAAACTCAAGGACCATGGTAGCTTCAGAATTACATGCACATTAGGCAGAGTCCCCCTACAGAAGGCTTTAGTTGATTTGGGGGCTAGCGTCGGTCTTATGCCCCTTGCCCTATTTAAGAAGTTGAATACGGGGACCGATCTGAAGCTAACCGACATGAAAATACAACTTGCTAACAGAAACATTACTAGACCGGTCGGTATAGCTGCCATTGCAAATACTGGGAGGACTTTGTGTTCCATGTGCCTTTGTCATTATGGACGTAAAGGAAGTTGGGGAAACATCGATTATACTTGGGCGGCCTTTCTTGGCCATTGCTGGAGTCATAGTTGACATGCATGAAGAAACATTGTCACTCAACGTTGGAAACATTGAAGTTGAATTCTATCTCACGTGGGATATGAAGAACCGGTCGACAATTGAAGAGAATGACTATGTTGATCTACTTGAAGAAGTTATTGAAGAAGCTACGCCATATACAGTCAAGACCATGCTTATAATGAACTCTGATGGGGAACCGATTCCTAAAGAAAGTACTCACATTGAAGACTCCCCAGACCCTCTCACCAATGAAGATGAGAATGACGCTGACATCTTTAGGATAAGAGATCTCTGCAAACTCTCTTCCGGGAAGCATCCGAAGACGCAAATGTCACTGATGAAGCCACAGCCAACATCACCGAAGAAGAACAAGGAGCCATTGAAGACTAGAAGTGAAGCCTGTGGGAAGTTATCTCTCACCAATATGAAGAAGGAGAGGCAACATGAGAAGACCAAACAAGAAAATGTCGAGAGATCCAAGCCCACCGGTCTCCTGGCCAAATTTGATAAGCGCATCTTCTATGCGTCGAATATCTTTTTTTTTAAAATAAAAAAATCGAAAAATCAAAAGTTAGAAAAAAAATTCTGATATTGGGCAATACATTATCTACAAGAAGAAGATCATGAGGATGAGCAACAACGAGGAAATTGGTGGAGAGTACATGCAATGAAGGAGATCCATACCATGGAGAAGTTTGAACGAGAAAAGAAGGATAAATTTGGAGAACAAAAGCGAGGAAGAAGATGAAGGTCATCAAAATAGAGGAGCTGAGGAGTCAGTCTCACTCGACCGAGTGAGACTCACTCGACTGAGTGAGAATACTGAACATGGAAGTAAAAAATCTAAACATTGTCAAATTATTACACTCGACCGAGTGACAATTTCACTCGATCGAGTGGATCCCTGTAGGAGAACCCGAAAGATTCCTGCTCTGTGAAGCCTCCTCACTCGACCGAGTAACTATCTCACTTGACAGAGTGACTAGTACACTAGACTGAGTGGGAGACTGTATCATATTCTCAAAAATAAATGTTTTGTTTCATCTTCTAAATCGATCGAGTGACTCATCTCACTCGATCGAGTCACTCGACCAAGCGGCACCCTAAAAACAACAACAGCCACTGTCGTCCCGCGTCACTCAATCGAGTGACTAAACTCACTCGACCGAATAACTTAATTCGGCAGTACCAATTATAAAAGGAAATTAGAACTCACTCGAATTCTTTCTTACACTCGATCATAGCCTAACCAAAGCCCTTCAGCCTTCGCTTACTCGAACAAGTTCTTAGCCGCACTCGACCGCGTCGCCCCCTTGTGCCGTCGTCAACCACCCTCCTCCACTGATGTCCGACCCCCGTACCCTCCATCAAGCCCTAATCTCTATCTTATCTCTTCTTCTACCCTCGTAAGCCCTAAATTCAACCCCAAATCCCTATTAACCCTCTAATTCTCCAAATTTTCTCTATTTTCCCCCAATTAATCCAAATTTTCATCGATAATTCAACTTTTTGTGCAATAGGCAAGCTTGTGGGAGATCTGTTGCTACGATTACAGAGATATCCCTTGGGGAATCGACTTGCACTTTGGGCAGCGCTTAGGAGTCGCAACAATCGCTTGGTAAACTCGTTCCATCTCATTATTTGCGATCGTATAGATATAGATATAGATATATATATATATATACATACATACATACATACATACATACATACATACATACATACATACATATACATACATTGGAGTGCTTGATTGTCACAGCATTACACCATGCCTCCACGGACTCGATCTGGAGGCACGCAGTCCCTTGCTAAGAAGAAGAAGACCGGTGGCCCCGACGCTTCTTCCTCTGCAGCAGCACACCACCCCCTCCACCACCAGCACTACCAGCACCACCACCAGTACAGCCAGTACTGCCACCACCCCTTATTGAGACGTATGGGATCACTTTCAGAGATGACGCATATCATGCCAAATTTGAGAGGATCTCTAGACTTCAGATCATACCCACTAGGTTCACTCACATTCACACACTCGAGCGCCTAGGGCTACACCAAGATTTGCACGAGCTATACGATAATGTTGGCTGGGGTGATTTTCTGTTGGTGTCTGCGAACAGCTATGTTCGACCGACACTAAGGTCTTGAGTTTTATCCGTATGACTCCTATGGGTTATTCATTCAGGCTCATGGACCATGAGTGTGAGATTACTCATGACATGATCCGTGCTTAATTTCATTGGCCCCTAGTTCCAGACCGTGACAGGGCATACAGCATAGGTCATCTCACCCCCCCCCCCTCCCCCTCCTTTTCTGCTGATGCATTCTAGGAGCAAATCACAGGCATCCCACTCTTCGATCCTAGTCGGTTGAAGGCTTCATCGATAGTCCACCCCTGCCTATGCCTCGCATAGCACTTTTAGTAACTACTTTATTTGGTAGGCCAAAGTAGGGACTCTCTTTACACCTGAGCTTTTCATCTTGTCGGCTATGCCGCGGGAGAGAGCATTCGAGGCTGGCAGGGACGTCCTAGTTCCTGTCGTATCCATCGATATCGCTAGTTGGTTCTTCGACCGCATTCTTACCTCGATCGCCTACACCAAGGAGATATGTTGTGGCAGTCTCACCCTTCTTGCCCCCATTTTTGATATCCAGTTTCCAACTCAGTTGGCCCATGCTACGTGACATACATCTCTTACTGACCACATCGTATCTCATATGCATATGATCCGATCACATGGCAAGCACCATTTTGGCTCCATGGTCCCTTCCATGCAGATTATATCGTGCTTTCGAATCCTGATCAGACTCACGTGAGACCAGCAGGTGATGAGTGGAGGTTCCATATGGAACTCTACATTCCACCTATTTACGTGCTTGAGCCTGATGACGATCAGCAGCCTCCCGTCGATCCACAACAAGCTAAGATTCCTGTTTTTCAGCTTGTTTCTGAGCCTTTGCATGTACCCAGCACATCGGTTTCCACATCTATTCATGCTGATGGTTCCACATCTGCCTTTGTCCCTGAGAGTTGATGGGAATCTAGTCCCACCCCAAGTGGTTTGTTTTGATGATGATCACATCAAATGTTGTTAAATTACTAATCATACTACTTAAGTGTGTAAATTGTGCAATAAGCTAATTGAAGCTCGAAACATACTCCGAGAAGAAGAACTATAACTACGCACGTAGAAGATGAAGATGGATTGAGCTCACATTCCACGTCTACATCCTAAAGCTTTAGCACAAGAGGAGCTCGACGATGAAGCTCAAAGAATGTGCTCAAGCTTAAGCTAAAGAGGAGCTCAAACTCAAGTGAAGCCTACGCAACTAGCTCAAGCTCAACCATAGCTTCAAGTTCTTCATAGAGTCTATAGTGTGTGAGTTGTTTTTCATTTTCTTAGGATTATGTCAAAGCCAAGAAAGAATATGCACACACACAAAATTATTTTCTAAAATGTTTTTAAACTTGTTTTAAAACTTATTTGAGAGCATACTTTTCATAGAAGCTAAGTTTCAACTTGTAGTCAACTACAAACACCCAGTAGTTCCTACACTGATTTTTGTCTTCTCTCTGAAAAGATACTCTGGTAGTCGGCTACCAAAGTTAGGGAGTCGACTACCAGTTGTAGCAGAATTTCTCAGAAACACTCTGGGAGTCGACTACCAGCTGTGCGACCAGAATTCCTTGATTCACTCTCTCATTTAAAACTTGATTTTGAATCATTTCGAATTCTCCTTTAGCTCTATAAATAGAGACCATATGAGAACATTTTCCTCACCAATTTATTCGTGAGTAAAATTCTTATTCTCTCAAAAGATCTCATCGTTCTCATTGCTCTCAAAGTTCTTCATAGCCAAAACGGTTTTTCAATTTCTGATCGTATTGCTTATATTCTTTTATAATTCTTTTTAAATATCATTATTATTTGGCTATTGCAAATTGGTTTTCAAAATCCTTCTTTTTGATTTTTCATATTCTCAAAGGATTTTTGAAACATCTAGATTCTAGATCACATTGAATAATTTCATATTCTTTGTGTGATCTAAGAACACATCAAGATTCTAGATCACATTGAATAAATTCATATTCTTTGTGTGATCTACGAATGATTTAAATTCTTTTAGCCACGTTAAGCACAATTGCTAATTTAATCTTGGCTATAGAATTATTGGGTGTAAAACCAATCTCCACTAATTCATTGTGGTGTATTGGATCTGATCTTATTTCTTGTAGTCCCTTTGTGATAAGGGTTGTGAAAATCCTAGACAAGTCTAGGTGGTTGTAAATCCTTGTTGTAGGCAAGGTGTTAGTGAAAAGTCCTCGGATTGTGAGGCAAGGTAAAGTCCTCAGGTTGTGAGGTAAGGGTAAAATGCTAGACAAGTCTAGTTGGTTAGAAATCCTAGTTAAGGCTAGGTATTTGTATTGCTAAGGCAATAGTGGAAATCTCGTACCGGATTGGTCGGGGACTGGACGTACCCAAGTTGTGGGGAACTAGGATAAAAATCCTTGTGTTTGGGTTTGCACTCTCTGTAATTGTTTGTTTCTATTTGCTTTTCTTGATTCATTGAATATTACTCTTGTAACTCATTTATAATATATTGCAAAGATCAATTTCTGTATCTGCTTTTCTCTTATACTTCTGTGCAATCTTATATATCTTCATTAAGTATTTCATTAACTGGGCTGTGCTTAATTTCCCTCTGGGAGTCGACTACTGTTCATAGGGAGTCGACTACCAGAAGAGTTTTATCTCTGATTTGATTTTGAAGATTTATTAAGTTGATTAAGAACCAAGCGTAGATCACTCTAATTGGTTTCTTAGGCAACATTAGAAGGCTTTGAATTTTATTAATCTATTAAGAACGAAAAATTTTATTTTATACAACACTATTCAACCCCCCTTCTAGTGTTGTTTGACATCCACAGGATCCAACACCCACATCTATGTCTGGTGTCATTCCCGTTATTCCTAAGAGTGATGAGCCGTCCATTCCTTCTTCCATTGAGATTCCTGCATCTCTTGATATTTCGATGTCGGGTGTGATCCTACCTTCTGCACCCACATCCATTCCACCCGTCGATGTTCCTATCTCCACTGCCATCGTATTCTCTGAGAGTGTCATGGTGTCTGTCACCACATCTGTTACCATGACATTTGTACCCACATCTGCTTCTATCGAGACTCATGTCATTTCATCTGTTGCACCTGTGTCTGAGAGCGTACCTGTGTCTCAGCCTTATCTGGAGGCTGAGCTTCCTCCTATGAGCCTTGCTCATTCCACTCACCCTATCATAGCTCCACACATTTTTGGAGGCCGAGGGAATTCTGTCTGTGCATGTCCATCTTCTTCCACTATTGATGACACTTCTTCATGCTTACGCATAGTTAAGTCTGCAATAGATAGGATTAGAGGAGATTTTTGATCCCTTGCCAAGACTGTTGCTACCATGCATCCCCATATTTCTATCATTCCTGGTATTCAGCAGCCGCTGAACCAGGTCTTGGGCCTTTTGCTACTACAGCAGCAGCATGCCCCACCACCCTCACCACCCCCACATGGAGGTGATGGTTCTGAGTCTGGGTAGGCGTCCGATTCTGATGCGTGATGTCATTTGCCCCCATCTCTCCCCATATTTTTGTATGCACTGATGTCTTCGCCTTTTCAGGGCACCATATATTACAGCTTAGGGAAGAGTATCTTTTGACCATTTTTGCATACATTCATCATTTTGCATGCTTGACTTGCATTTAGTTATTATCTATCATATAGATGCATTAGGATTTTATTTTATTATCTTTCTTTTATTCTACACCATTCTAGCATCCATACCCACCCACCCATATCTTATATGTTCATGTACCATACTTTGCACATTGAGGACAATGTGATGATTAGCTTGGGGGAGTGAGTGTACTCACGTACTTTTATTTTCACTTTTATTTTATTTTTCTTTATTTTTCACTTATTTTCACATCTTTTTCACTTCTTATTTTCTTTTTACCATGCATCATATTTTCTTCACTTTTGGAGTGCTTGCATGTGTATATAGTTAGTTTTTGATTTATCCTTATTTCTTTTACTTTCTTTGCTAGAAGTGAATTCGCTATGATGAATTAAGCTTGAAAATCACTATACATGTGCACAAATCCTTTCACCACACTGCTGACTTTGGTTCTAATGTCATTTACGATATATTTGTGTGCACTTGAGAAAAAGGACTTCCAATGTGATATTCATTGTTTCTGAATGAATTTTAATGTTGACATGTCTAGGAAGTACTGTATTGTATGCTATTTATAGAAAACACACCAAGACTCACGCATTGACTGCATTTTACCTGGAGTGCTGCTTTCATATCTATATCACTTCTTATTTGCATGAATTGTGTGTGAAATCTTTGGGTAGAATGAAATAAATGTCATTTGATAAGCGTA
The DNA here is from genome assembly GCA_030789695.1 of Scilla litardierei. Taxonomy (NCBI): domain Eukaryota; kingdom Viridiplantae; phylum Streptophyta; class Magnoliopsida; order Asparagales; family Asparagaceae; genus Scilla; species Scilla litardierei. Next base: position 147,860,568 of record CM061141.1, read on the forward strand.
GCTTAGTCTGTTTTTAAAAATTAAACTGAGTAGAAGACATTACCCTGTCGAAGTAGTTATACACATACAAAGAGTGAACCGAGTGATATCATTTATTTTTTTCGCCACATATCTTGAAAAATTTTCTATACATACAATCATGGAAAATTCTCCCCTAGAGTGATTCTTATTTCAGCATATTTCCCAATTCGCCAAAAAGCCAAAAAAGCTACAAAATCCCAAAACCACAAAAAATTTTGCAAAGTAATGAGTCTTGTGTATATATGTATTAGGAAAAAAAGAAAAAACAAAGAAAAAAAGAAAAAGAAAAAAAAATACAAAAGAAAAGAAAAACAAGAGGGATAAAATATGTATATAAATAAAGATATGCGTATATACACAAGATCCTACCTTTTAAATACATTTTCTTTTCTTTTCTTTCACATTTCTTTTCTGGAGCTACAATATTCGATAACAGCCATTTTCTTGATATTTGATCCCATTACCCCTATAGATAAGCTTGGGGGGGATAAAATCCAATGATTAGTGAGAGAGTGATTACTTATATGTGCATTACTACCGAAAATGGGTAATCTCTAATACTTAGGTAGATGACTTTTAGTATGACGACGCCTATAAGTTAAAAAATGGATATGAAATTCATAAGACCATATCTTTCTATTTGTTTGGAGAAAGAGCAACCATGGCAATAACCCATGGTATCCTTTTATTCATTCATAGGAGGTTACACCTAGTAGCCCAAGGGTTCACCCCACTACATGGTAGTGGGTTGTTATGGTGGATAATGAGGGAGGGGAGACCATAAATCTCCCTCACTCATAACACTCCCCCTTATCCATCCATTACCTTGGACGTAGCATATGAATGAATCAGGATTCATGATACTAATGGGGTGGATACTTCTGGATCCAGAGTAAATATGTTTGCCTCGTTAAAACCTTAGCTGTGGAAAACCCAGTGGGAAAAACCAACAGTCTTAAGGAAAAAGAGTACAACCCACAGGTTACTCCCCCTGATCCGTACAAGCTTTAGGCTTGTAGGTCTCTCAGCTGTACAAAAGTTCATATAGGCAGAGCCTTAGTGAACAACTCATCTAAATTATTACAAGACTGAATCTGCTGTACTTCGACTTGCTTCTCCTCGTGTAGGTCGTGCGTCCAGAAGAACTTAGGAGATATGTGCTTCGTCTTGTCGCCCTTGATGAAACCAGTCTGTAGTTTAGCTATGCAGGATGCATTGTCCTCAAATATCGTAGTTGGCTCAAGGTCACTAGTCTTCAGGCCGGTAGTCACTAAGACGTGATGAATGACTGAACGAAGCCATACACATTCTTTGCTTGCTTCATGGATCGCGAGGAGCTCTGAATGGTTGGAAGAGAATGCTGTAGTGGTTTTCTTCACAGATTTCCAGGAGATGGTTGTACCACCGTAGGTGAACACAAAACCAGTTTGTGATTTCGAGGTGTGAGGATCAGACTTGTAACCTGCATCTGCATAACCAATTAAAGTGGGAGATCCACCTTTAGGGAAATATAATCCCAGGTCAATTGACCCTATGAGGTAGCGCAGAAGCTGTTTAACTCCATTCCAGTGGCGCTTTATGGGCGCTGCACTATATCTGGCTAGAAGATTCACTGAGAACGTTATATCGGGACGCGTAAAGTTAGCCAGATATAGAAGTGCTCCAATGGCACTAAGGTAAGGTACTTCAGGACCTAACATTTCCTCCCCCTCTTCCAGCAGACGGAAGGGGTCCTTATGTACATCTAAGGATCTAACGACCACTAGTGTACTTAGAGGATGCATTTATCCATTAGGAATTTTTTCAGTAATTTCCTTGTATATGTGGATTGGTGTAACAGGATACCACCATGTAGGTGTTCGATCTATAATCCAAGACAATATTTTGTTTTGCCTAGGTCTTTCATTTCAAAAGTATTCTTTAGGCTTGCAGATATCTCATCGATCTCTGCAGGAGATCCAATGAGATTTAAGTCGTCCACATAAACGTGACTATAACAAATCCTGTTACCGACCTTTTAATAAAGATACATGGGCAGACTTCATTATTAGTGAAATCTTGTTGCGCAAGGAAATCACTCAGTCTGTTATACCACATTTTACCTGATTACTTAAGACCATATAATAATCTTTGAAGCCTTATAGAGTAGACGTCCCGAGGTCTCTCTGCTATCTCTGGAGGTAATTTATATCCGTTGGGGAGTTTCATATAGATATCTTTATCTATATTGCCATATATATATATATGCAGTCACAACGTCCATAAGCTGCATTTCTAGGCTTTCCAGAGATGATAGGCTTAATAAAAATCGGAACGTGATCGCATCCATAACAGGGGAATATGTTTGTTCATAATCTATCCTCGGTCGTTGGGAAAATCCCTGTGCTACAAGCCGTGCTTTGTAGCGTATGATCTCGTTATTTTCATTTCTTTTTCTGATGAAAACCCACTTATAACCCACAGGGTTTACACCTTCAGGTGTTTGGACTACTGGTCCAAAAACTTTGCGTTTCAAGAGTGAGTCCAGCTCTACTCCTATTCCCTCGTTCCACTTTGGCCAATCATCTCTGCGTTTCGCAAGAGATCGTGGTTCGATGTCATTGTCGTAATCAGCTACATGCACGACAATATTGAACGCAAAGTTGTCGTCAATGACAGTGCTTTTTCTGTCCAGTACCTCCCCAGTACGTACAAAATTTAACGATGTTTCTCCTATAGTTTCATCTTCAGGGAAATGTCGGAGTGGAAAGGTAGTTGGTCTGAGCTCAGCATCATGTGTAGGGTTCATCTTTATTTCTCCAGGATTTTTTTCTTTTTCTAGGAGCTTTGTCCTTCGAACCTGGTTGGCATCCTCTCTTCAATTGAGGTACAGCCAATTCTACTGTCGGTGGATTCCATCCATCTTTGGGGATGTCAATCCTAACTGGTGTATTGGCAGCAGGGACGTTTGATCTGACAATCTTCTGGTTGTCAGTAAAATTATCTGGTAGTAAATATACTGTATTCTAAAGATGAAGGATCTTCAGGATCTCATCTTCGCATTGACTAGTATACGGATCATAATGAGACAAAGTCTTTGTGTCCCAAGAAATGGTTTCAGAAGATTCTGGCTTCTTAGACTGTGTGCCTAGTTTTGGAAAAACATTTTCATCAAACTCACAGTCATCGAGATGTGCCCTAAATGCATCACCCATCAGGGGTTCACGATATCTAATTATAGAGGGTGAATCAAACCCTATATAGATACCCAAATGACGCTGTGGACCCATTTTGGTCCTTTGAGGTGGTGCAATGGGGACGAAGACTGCACAACCAAACACTCTCAAATGAGAGATATTTGGAGATGCACCATACGCTTTCTGCATCGACGATAAAATATGGCCACCAGAGGGTCGTATTCTGATACGCGATGCAGCATGCAATATGGCATATCCCCAAGCATTAACAGGAAATTATGATTGTATCATCAACGGACGTGCAATCCATTGCAGTCTATTTATCATAGATTCTGCTAACCCATTCCGGGTGTGAACATGTGCTACTGGATGTTCAACTTCGATGTCAGTTGCTCGGAATAGTCTTGAAAGACTTGAGAAGTGAATTCTCCCGCATTATCAAGACGTAGTTTTTTGATATGGTTATCGGGGAAATGAGCATGCAACTTAATTATTTGTGCCAATAGCTTTGAAAAAGCTAGCTTGCTGGTGGACAATAGGCACACATGAGACCATTTTGATGATGCATCTATCCGTACCATAAAGTACCGAAATGGTCCACTTGCGGGGTGAATAGGCCGCAAATATCCCCATGTATTCTCTCCAAGAAGCTAGGAGACTCTAATCTCACTTTCAGTAGGGATGGTTGCGTTATTAGTTTACCCTTGAAACAAGGTAGACATGGAAAGTCACCCTTCTGAAGAATCTTTAGGTTCTTCAGATTATTTCCAAAATATTGGGTGATTTTGTGGTGCATCATTGCCGATCCAGGGTGACCAAGTCTTTTATGCCAGAGTTTGAATCCTGGCGATGAAAGGCACTTCTGGTGCACAGTCAAATTAGCTTCTATAGGTTGAATATGAGTATGATAGAGACCCGGTGGAAGTCCCTTAAATCTTATAAGACATTTTTAAACCGTCTTTTTGACGAGTAACATACAGATATTCATCCTCATTTATATCTTTAGTTTCTAAGTGATATCCATTTAAACGAATATCCTTGAAACTTAACTGATTCCTATTTGATTTAGGAGAGAAAAGTGCATCTTTTATTATTAGTCTCGTGTTATTTGGGAGCAAAATCATTGCTTCACCAGATCCTTCAATTATGTTTGACAGTCCTGAAATAGTAATGACAGGACCATCATAATCATTTAATCTAATAAAATAGCTTTTTTTATGAAGGATTGTGTGCGTCGAGGCACTGTCCACTAGGCACTCACACTTCATCTATAGAACATGAATTCAATACTTTAATAAAAAGAAAGACATTCATTATTGAAAAGGAAAGATATAACATGATTAAGCAAACTACAGATGAAGTAGTGATAACAGATAAAGTAAATGCATAACAGATAAATATGACATCAGTCTAGGAGGTCGTCATTCTCGAACTCGTCCATTGTGAACTTGGTTGACGGATGGTTTTCCACCAGATTTGTTTCAACGGGAGACTTCAGGCTCGCCTAATACAGATCTTGGAGGTCTCGTGGAGTATGACAGTTTCTAGACCAATGTCTAGTCATGCCACATCTGTGGCATTTGTCCTCCCAATTTTTCTTGGGAATAGATGGCTGTCCAGCGTTCTTTTTCTTCCACTGAGCTTCTTCTTTCCCTCGTTGTTGTTTCTCTGGGGAAGGCCTCTGGCCTGCTTCTTAGGGGCTTTCCCTTTGTTGAATTTCCCCTTCTGTTTGTTCTTCTGCTTCTGGGAAGAAACTTTATGAGCCTCGGGGGAGAGAAGCTGAGCCTACAGGGTGTAGGTTATATGTGGCCAGTAGCAAGTCTCTGTTCTGATCTGACATGAGAAGGCAAGAGTGTAGGTCAGAGTACTTGGGGAACAGGCGTTCACGGTACTGTTGCATGAGGATTGCATCATTCTCATGGAAGGATGTGTAAGTCTTTTCCAGCATGCGTTCTTCCGTGACTTCTTCACCACACAACTTCAGGTGTGAGATGATATTGTGAAGTGCTGAGTTATACTCAGAAACGGACTTGAAGTCCTGAAGTCAGAGATTCGGAGATTTTCCCACTCACAACGTACACGTGGGAGGATCACACCGTTCTGATGCTTATACCTGTTCTCCAGTGCAGTCCAAAACTCTAGTGGATCTTCTACAGTGAGATATTCAGCCTTCATGGTCCGATCAATATGTCGTCTGATATAGATTATGGCTTTCACCTTATCTGGCACGCCCCATTCACACATATACCTTGTACGACGTCCCAAAGTGGGGAAAAGGAAGGATGGAACCTGATAAGCCGCGGTATTACACCAAGCGTGTAAGATAAACACACAATAAGCAGGCCACTGCGAATGCTGGGATCATACATCACAGATATATAAAGAAAGAAGCAACACATATAGCCATCACAGAGAGTACATATCAACAGAACCACATAACCAAAGAGCGTACCACACACCAGCGTCAAGTTCAAAGTGAACTGTCTCTAGTACATACGTGACAAGTGCTACAAACCACCAGCAAAAAACACAGCTACAAAAGACAATACACTCACCACTCAACCCAACTCACACCACAAGACATAGCCCAAAAGTGGTGTCCCCCAACCAAAACCCACGTCTAAGGATTCCCCTGAGGGACACTCTACTCTGGTGTTCTCTGCTCAAGACCTGAAAGAAAAATGAGCACGTCAAACGTGCCAAGTAGGAAGCTAACTAGGGTAGGAAAAATCATTTAGGGTTATGAGTGTAACGGCAATAAGAGTACAAGCAACCTAGGTAAAAAGTACAACACACGAGTGTGCAACAACAACAACACATATATGATTCATTAATTAGTTGATGTTAGTGATATTTTTGGAAGCCTGGGTATCACCTAAAGATAAGGGCATGACCTCACCCCAAATTTGGGGTGAATATAGCACACGACGCAGTGGACACGGGCACTGTACGCCGGGCCTCTCAGCTCCCCCGTCCCTGGCAGGAGTGAGGCTCTCCACATAGTAACACAACCTTCGTATGTCCCCTCCACTCCCGGTAAAGGCGAGTGGGTGTAAGTATCGCATATCATATATCACTTTTCCCAACTTCTCAGTCCAGCCCCTTAAAGTTAAGTTATACCCAAACTTCCCACATCCCAATACTAGGATGTTCACCCGCCTTAGAGCAGATCAAGACATCCCAGTTAACATGTCAGGTATCATAATGTGCAATGGCCATACACAAGTTTACAAAAGCATTGCCTGGCACAACATTTTAAATAGCCAATTTTCAAGTTTCTCCAACTTCAAATTCATTTGGGCATTTTATCGAACATATGGCGTTCGCCATGTAAATGTGACATGTCACACCATAAAATTTAGTAACAAATAGCTTAACCAAACTTAAATACATGCATCTACTTCATTCATGCATTTTGGAGTGAAACATTAGCAATATTACACACTTCCAACTTTACCCAACACCATCCAGCATACTGAAATTGCAAACTCAGCTAGAAAGACAGCATATGTAACCCATTTCTCTTACGAATTTGACAAACCTCAAAGAATGAAAGTTGGAGATATTATAGTCCTGAGTTCACCCATAAAATTTCATACAGAAATGTGAAGTATATGATTTATAGTGAATTTTTTAATCAAGTGTGTCAAGTCTGTTCTGTAGACAGATTTCTGGAGCTGTCTTCAAAGCCAATTTTAAGCATCTTGGAGCCAGAATTACTACATATAAGCAATCTGGTGAACTTTTAGATAAAATTCTTAAGTTTCCAACGAGACCAATATCAACAAAATCCATGAAGTGTGCAGGTAATTGTGCTCATTTTGCTAACCTGTGTACAGCTTGACAGAATTTCAGACAACTTACAAACATGGAATTATTTCTCATACTTATTGAACTCAACATATGACAAATTTTATATGACTTTGGGGTAGGACTTCAAGATCTACATATAAGTATTTTTTTCAGAGAGTGATTCCAACTACAGAAATCAAAATTGCTGTGTAAACACACCTACAGAATTCTGTTTTTCAGGAGAGAGTGATTTGCTTGAAAATACAAGGGAAAGATTGAATCTTTTGGACTAAATTAAACATGATACATGAAATTAAGATCATAAACAACTTAAATAACATGCTAACATTCTCATATCTCTAAATAAAAATTCCCAAGCCATAGTTAGAATCCTACCTCTAGAAAGCTTCTCCCTTCCTTTCTTCTCTTTTTCTTCCTTTCTCCTTTCTTTCTTCTTGAAGTAGCCTAGGGTTTTCTTCAATTTTGAGGTAAAACTAGGGTTTTTGAGTGTTGATGAAATGAAAAAGGATAGAGGGGGAGTTCGGCCAGGTTGGGTGAGGGGAGAGGGGAAAATAAATTAGAAAAGAAAAGAAAAGAAAAGAAGAAGCTTAAAGAAAGAGGTGGAAAGATTCTAGCTCTAGAACCCTCTTTAAGATAAGCATGTTCATTCTAAAATGACTATAATACCATTCTCAAATTACCCCTCAAGTTTCAAGTATTTACAAGTTTGCCATTACTTTATATACACCCAACTTAAGTGTGTACGCACAGCAGCTTTTGGCCAAAAGACCGTTTTGCCCCTGGCCTTTCTAAGAATTTACGGGTGTGCCACTAAACCCATCCCTTTTCACACTAGCCCCTCTCACACTAACCCACTCTTTCAAAATTTACAAGTTTGACATTTCTTTACACACCCACTTTCACTCTACACACACACTTCCACACATATGTCCAAATGACCAAAATGCCCCTACACTTTTCACGGAATTACACGACTGCCACGAGCCACATTTACGCCATATCACATCTTATCAACTCATTATACTCCCTCTGCCCGTGCGTAGTGGGCTACCGTATCGGTCGTCGTATAGGACTAAACAGGTCGTGACGTTATCAACATCAGAGACTATTGGTATAAAAGCTGCCTCAGCAGTGCCTGTTGTCATGGCCGTAGCTGTAGGCACATGAGTGGAGATTGTGGCCATAAGGCCATGTGCACGCAAGTGGAACTTCAGGTACACATGCCAGCTCAGATAATTCTTTCCAGCCGCATCAAGAACTTCAAAGTCGACACTCACTATTTTTGCCATATTATCTATGCATTTAAAATAACATGAATTAATAATAAAGCATATTAAAATTCATGTAAAATTAATAAATTAGTTGTGTGGATCGGCCAGTCACCACATAATAAAGTCCAAAGTCCATAAGATATACAGTCCAGAGAATACAAAAGATAAAAATGGATAAGTACAACTTGGAAACTCATTGGAGTCCCAACAAATTTGCAATTTTGCCTCCGTCTTCAAGGAAAGATACTCCGGTCTTTGGCTTATACAAATATATCCTCACTACAATTCAATTTCTCTCAAAAAATAAAAGAAAATGAGAGGAATATAAAATGGCGACAAACTGGCCGATCCAAAACCACAACGTAATTTATTAAACATCCACACAATTTATAAATTATGCAACAAACACATGCATAAATCATTGCGCAACATCACATGCAAGTAATTATATGGAAAAATTAAAATATTTAATAATTACTTAGGCCACGATGAGACATATCATGCACCGTAAGGTTAGATAACTAACGACAGCGATCTCAGGACCTTTCATAATTATTAAACATAAAAATATTAATTAATCCAATGTAATTATTATGCAAATAGTGATATTATTAATATTATATGGACCAAAAACATTATTTTATTAACAAAAATTCTCCAAAAATTAAAATTTATTGCCAATAAATGATTTTTGATTTTTCCTTATTTTTTCAGAATTTTCCAAAATTTTCTGGATTTTTCTGATTATATTAAGGATTTTTAATAGAAAATCGGATTTTAAAAAAGATTTTACTATTTAGAAAGGCCCTTTATATGTAATAAGAGACATTTTGGGCCAGCTAAGGGCATCAGGCTCAGTAGTAGATATAAATCTATTTATTAAAACAGGTTGAGAATCAAAATCCAACTACCATAAATTTCAGTTTGGCTAGAAATTTCATAACAGTCAGGTTTAACAGCGAATTTCTCCATATTTTTGTACAGAATATGATAATTCAATGTAAATGAAAGTTATACATATAGATGTCCAGTGTTCACATATCAGTTTTTATGAAGTTTAGATGAGTATTCTATTTTCTACAGAATTTACGTCAAAGTGTACATGTGCTGGAATTGAAAACAGAAATTGCATTGACTTCATGACTTAAGTACTCTTAATTGCAGTTCAATTCAGAAAAAGTGGAAAACTAAAAAGTTGTAGATCTTGAAGTTATCTTTCCAACGAGACCAAGAACACTAAATTTCATTAAGTATTGAGGGACTGATCACTATTTTCGTGAAAGGTGTCCAGACTGGATAAAATCAGTCATGTTGGAAAGATTAAATTCTTACACCTATTTACAGTCCGAATTAGACAAAGTTCATAACATGAAGGTTGTAGAAAATAGTCCAAACCTTTAGCTAACAATATCAGTTCTAGATTAAGAGGAATAAATAAAATAATGAGCATGTAAATCTGTCCTGATTTCCAGCAACATATCATAGCATGTAAATTGCTTCGGGCAATAACCGGAAAATCCTTTGGCATGCCGCTTCAAGCGGGTTGGTCTTCAACAGAGATGAAGACAATAATGAAGATAATTTTATTTTGTTTGTAATAAAATAGTTTTTATTTGTATTTTGATTTGATTATTACAAGCAACTTGCATAAGTTATAAAAAATTTTATGGTCCATAATCTATATCTACGGGAAAAGAAGTATACCTCTAGATCAATGATCTAGGGAAGAACCAAAAAAGATCCGTAGACAGAAAAAAATCCTCGCTCCCGCAATGCCTTGCAAGTAATCGATCGCTCGTCGTCGCAAAAACGTTGCCGCAACAACTAGATTCCTTCGCAAGTGGGAAAAATATGTGGGGAAGATGGAATAAAATTTTGTGGCTAAAAAAATTCCTAGAGCTTCGTGCTAATAACGTGTTTGGAGAAAGAGCAACCATGGCAATAGCCCATGATATCCTTTTATTGTATGAATTGTGTGAATTGTGCTAATAACAATATTCTTATTGTATGAGTTGTGTGATGTTTCTTATACTCCAAGTAGAAGAAGTCAATTTAAATTTGTGTTGGCTATGAGTATGTATACTGTTTTCTATGCCTTAGACGATGCTTAACATTAAAACGATTTCATATTTCACAAAATTTACATTGTTCTCAGTTTTAATATCTAGTGTACGAAATATGAAATGATATTGAAATAAAAATGATAGTGTGTTTAAATTCTTTATTGGTGCACTTCGACGAGTGAATTCAAGTTCTGAGTGGATGATCTAGCAATCCCCTTTCTTCGCTTTCTTTTCTATTTTTAGCTTTCTTTATTTTTATTCACCGGGTTCGCTTTTTTATTTATCTTTCTCGATAACGAGTAAGAATTAAGCTTGGGGTATTTTGATATGCTCATATTTTACACTTTATTTTTGGATATTTTCATGTCATACTAATTGCTCATATTGCATATTTGAAGCTTAAACGACGATCCTACTTGGTCGATTGATTACAAATTGCTAGGGATTTCTACTTAGATCTTGAGAGCTCAAGAGAGGATCTTGATCTATAGGAAGCCCTGGATATCTGATTTAGACCTATAATTTGGATATCCTAGATTTGGTGCACGAGAGTGACCAAAGCTAGCATCTTTATTATATTTCTCTGATTATATTTATCTGTACGACGGTAAGATGAATACGAACCATCATAACCTAGATTCGAACTCACATCGAACGACAGTGGACTTGAGCGAGAATTGAATTATATTGTCGATCTGAATGCTAATAATTCAACTCGGCTTGTGCAAGAGCGAAGCTCCAGCTTGAGTTATTTTAGACTTGTGTAGCGCGAGAGCGTGCACCGGTTCACAACATAGTTGTGACAATTTCACCCTAAACTAATAGTTATTAATTAGAAGTTCATATTCACATTGATACTCGAAAATCTATAGTGGGGATTCCTAGTCCTGGACATTTTTATTAATTGAATTACAACCGACACCATTACACATTTGTGACACTCTTCCTATGCCATTATTCACAATCTTTGCTACATCTGGACAACTGAGATAATACCAACCGTCTCCCCGTGATTCGATACATGCTCACTACTTAACCATGCACTTACGGTAAAACTACATTGTTTTCTGAGTACATCCAGACACGGTCTGATTAAATGTGGGTTCAGCTTTCCAAGCTCTCTCTCTCTCTCTCTCTCTCTCTCTCTCTCTCTCTCTCTCTCTCTCTCTCTCTCTCTCTCTCTCTCTCTCTCTACAAGCTCTCTCTCTACAAGCTCTCTCTCTCTCTCTCTACAAGCTCTCTCTCTCTCTCTCTCTCTCTCTCTCTCTCTCTCTCTCTCTCTCTCTCTCTACCCACTTATGTCTAGCTGTCTGAAGAAGGATTGTCAGACGACTGAACTGTGCATCATCCATCTAACGAGTATTCTTTAGACGTCTGATTGCTTAGAGTTGGTTCTTCAGTTAGTTCCTTAACCAACTCACTTTTCAGCCGTCTGTAGTAGGGTTACCAGACGACTGAACAGTTGATCAGCCATCTGGAAACACTTCTTCAGACGTCTGACGATGTGGAAAATCTGCTCGTTTATACCTGTTAGACAATGGATTTCTTAGGTTGATTTCTTGGTTTTGTGTAGTTTTGAGCGAGTATTTAAGCCCGATTGTGAGCGATTTTTTGACACTAATACACACTGAATAGAGATCATTTTAGTGAGCAAAAAACCTTTTTCAAGCTTCACTATTCACTATTGTTCTTTCTCTTTCCCTCTTTGAGCGCCTTGAATTTTGTATTGAACTCTAAAACTCAAGGAAAGTCTACAAGTGCACAAAACTGAATCTAGCACTTGGCAACAACTCTTCATTGCCTCTACACTTCATGTTAGTAAGTACATTTAATCAAGACAATAGAAAGAGTGTATTTTCTTATTCATTTCATTTGTGAAACCTAGCTTCTGGGTTGTGGAAGTATTCTATCTGGAAAGAGAGGTTGGCCCTTGGAATATGGTATGCTATCTTGGAAAAGATAGACTCTTGGAAAAGATAGGCTCTTGGAAAAGAGTGTGTGGCCCTTGGAAAAGTATGAGTTATATTGGGTTGCCTTAGAAAAGGCTTTGATAGTGGAAATCCACAAGACTCTGGAAAGAGTGTGGGACTGGAGTAGGCAATTACCGAACCAGGATACTTCGTGTGATTGCAATTGTTTTTGTTATCTTTGTGGGTTTGTTATTTGTCTTACTTTATTTTATTCTGCATTGCAAGAATTTATTAATTAGCTTTAAATTTCTATTACATTATTCAAACCCCTTTTAGTGTGTTGATTAGTAGTATAGTTAGATCCTACAAAGCAAAGTTATGTGCAATTCTGTGTGTCACAAAATTCTTCAAAATTTTCATTTTCAAATTCACTAGCATGATTGTTTTTAATAGAAATAATTTTTGAAGAAAGTATGTTTTGAATACATTTGTAAATGAATTCAAAAAGTGCTTCATTCTTATTCTTTAAAAACAATACACATTTAAATCTTAAAAAAATCATCCACTGTAACAAAAGAATGTTTACGTCCATTAAGTAATACAACCCTAGAGGGACCAATTAGATCCATATGTAAAACTTCCAACGTCCTATCAGTGGTAATTGCATTTTTTGCTTAACAGAGCTTTAGTCGTTTTGTCATATTGTTATGCATCATATAAATGATCTAATTTGAAATTAATATTCACATGACCGAGTCTTTTATGCCATAGAAATGGGTCATTTGTAGAAGCAACTAAGGATACATTTGAATCATGAAAATTAATGGATAAAGTGTTTATATTATTCTTTCATTTTCCTTTTCAAGGAGTTATCATAAATTAAGCAAGCATCCTTATCAAACACAACTTTATAATTTTTATCACAAAGTTGACTTATGCTAATTAGATTATGTTTCAAACCACCTACTAACATAACATTTTCTATAAGGGGTTTAGAGATATCACTAACTGAGACGATACCGATGATTTCCCCTTTCCTATTAAAAAGTGGTGGATCCACCATTTTTCCTTTGGATTGAAGTGACCAAGCTAGATGTCGATTATATGCTTGGAGCAACCGCTATCTAATATACATTTTTCTTTCATAAGTACCTGAAAATAAATCACTAAATATATTGGTACCCCTAGAAGGTGGGTCAATGTGATTAACTTAAAGAGCTCTCTAAAATTCATGTCTACTGAGTTGAGTGAGATCCGATAAAAATTATAAAACTGAAATAAAAATAGAAAATATCAAAATTTTATTGTAGTTATAAGTTTGCTAGATCAGTCAACTAATTAAGGCTTAGTGTCAACTAGCAGTGAATTAATCGACTAGTAAGCCTATTCTGGTCGACTAACCTGCAGCAAACAATATGTAGTTTGACAACAGCAGTGACTTGTAGACTACATTGCAATGATTTGTTGACTAGACATGCACAGAATGCAATCAGAGTAGATTTTAATTTATATTTTAGTGAAAACTTTTTATATGATTAAAAAATTTTATATAATCATTTTATACTAATTAATGTTCAGCTTTTTATAACTTGTTCCATTTTTAATGTAATGTATCTTTAGAGTCACATTTAAGTTTTGTGATATCTTATTTAGAATTGATTAAGAAATTCTATTCATGTGGAAACCAAACACATTTAAGTTTTGATTTTCTATTATTTATATATTTATAGTTCTTTGAGAAATGTACAGTTTCCACTAAATTTTTAACAAATCTTTTACCATTTTAGATGAACTTAATTTGGGTACCCATATTGAATATTTTGATTCCTGTTGTGAATGGATATAAATGAGCTGGTTAGGATAATGGCTTATCTTATAGATAAGACCGTATCTATTGTATCTTATCTCTGTACGCTCCTCCTCTGCTATAAATAAAGAGCCAGGGGTTCCTCCCCCAGATGATGATTCATAACACGTTATCAGTACAAGACTCGAAATAAAGTTTCCACACAAAATCGATCATTGCGAAAGCAAAGGAAAGGTGGGAGATCCACGTGCGCAATGTCATTTACCTCAAATGGGCGTCAGCATCCATGTGTAGGCTTCGTTCAACCGTCGCTAGATCTGGAGGACGGATCTAGAGGTAATTTCTCGCTAAAAATGTAATTTTTATCATACGTATGATAGTTTTCTCCATAGATCTCGCAAGATCGGACTGGAAATAGAGCTTATCGCCTAAATCGACGATTTTTAATGTCTAAAAATCATGCTTTAACATGTTTTCAATCTGAAATTTATAATAAAATTTGTCATATCCCCTCACGGCATCACCGGCGGCCTTGCCGCCGACCGCCGTTATTATTTGCCTCCCCGAAGGCACCGGATCCCCCCACCACGCTCGAAAAGAGAGAGGGGGAATGCCGATGTCCCCACCCCTACCTGAACAACGGGGGGCCGTCGTTGTCCCTGCCCCCTGCATGAATAGTGGGGGGGCTTTCGTCGTCCCCGCCCCCCGCCTGAACAACAGGGGCCTGCTCGTCGCTCCACGCACCCCCCGCTACGGGGGCTGCTATATCGACCCCACCACCCTCCCCCCGCCTCGCAGCGGAAGGGGCACTGTTCATTGATCCCCCCTTTCGGTGCCACCCCTCGCTTCCCAAGTATGGAAGGCGAGACTCGAAGAGGTCCGCTCAGACTGAAGTTGCAAAGCTGCAGTCTAATAAGCGTCTGTGTATTCATCCATTTGCAGTTTTTGCATTCCAATGAAACAACAATAATAATATTTGAAAGCAGGAAATAAATATCCAACATTCAAAAACAACATCCACATCTATATTCAAAAACATTCTGAGGTATAGTCATAAAAAGAACGTACAGAGTCTGAAAAGAAAGGCCCCGAGCATGACCGAAACTACAACATAAATAAGGTGCTATGCATCGAACAACCTAACAGCAGCTACTAGGAAACAAACAGCAACTAAAAGAAAGTCTCCAGCTGAGACTAGGATGGGTCTCCGGTATTCTCGAACTGGACGTCAACAAAAGCCTCAAGCATGACGTCAGTAACATGGTAGTCCTCAACAACACCTCAAACTCAAAGCCTGACATGTGACACCCAAAGAGAAAAGGGCACGTGTCAGCAAAAATCTCCAAAAGGAAAAGGGAGACTTTTGTGCAAGGAAACATAGAGCGTAGCAGTTATAAGATGGATGCAACTTAGCAATTTAAATATGATGATATGGCATATTATTTCATGAATGCAACAATTATAATGAACATGATATTTTTACAATGCATGTCACGTCATAGCAAAAGGTACTAAACAATATTTTATGAAAAGCGGTAAAACATGTGTTCGCGTCGTGCACAGGGTTTACACCTTACAGCTGAAGTTGATGTACGGGCACACTTCTACGTTGAGTGGCCGCTTAACCCGACCCCTCCATGTGTATATGGACTGACGCCCATCTTCTGGATCACGAGCCAGGAAGTGTTTATACATTTCATGCTTCTGGAACACGAGCCGGGAATTGTTCTTTATTTGGCATAGGGTGAACTTAGCCTCATTCATAATTTAGGAATCAAAATCCTACTTGTCGCAGCTTACATTTCATTAGTAGCGTGGGCTACACATTCATGACAATACATTCAATGCATGATATGGCATGTGATATGCAACAGTTATAGTATAAAAACAATTATTGAATGCGTACATTTTATCGAACTTAAACATGACATGTGATATGCATGAACATGGTAAGGGTGTCGGATCTAGCTTCGTTGTCAAGCTAGATCAAGTATGGTGTCGGATCTAATTTCGTTGTCAAGCTAGATCTAGCATGGTGCCTAGGCGACTATCATTTCACTGCCTAGTCTCTTTTACAAAAATTCATAGAATGGCCTAAACATGGCCTAACAAATCAACTGAGCAAGTTTCACTTACCTGAAATAATCGTGCTGCAAATCTCAGATCAACAGTCCAGTATCTGCCTACGTGCTCAAACCACAATCACCAAACCTACAGTCCCGTAATATTAAACTTCAATTAGTTATTTAACCAAAGCAATGAAATTATGATTTTTATCTTGTTTAAACATGCGGTGTTTTGGTTTCCTACAGATCGGGGATATACCTCAATACGACACGAGAGGTACACTGACGTCGGGTAGCGACATCAGGGGTTGGATTCCGGTAGCGAGCAAGGTACGGTGAACTACGACAAAGACGGCGACAACTAGAGACAACGGTAGCACGACGCACGAACGGCAGCGAGCAAAGGGGATCTCGGCATGCTGTTGGGTTGTGCACGGCTACGGCCCAATGGGGGCACGACAATGACGCGGGGCGCGGCCTGGAGATGCCGCGGCCTAGGTTGTCGGCCTAGGGGCCAAGGGAAGAGGGCCGGTCTATTTTGGGAGAGAGGGGGTTGCGGCAAGATGGGTAGAGAGGGTGCGTGGAGGGAGGTCGCGGCTCAAGGGGAAGGTGCCGGATCTAGGAGAGAGGGGTTGCTGTTTTGAGGGGGTGCGGATGTTGGTTGCCGGCAAGGGGATAGCAGGCTGGCAGCAACTGGGAGGGGGAGACCGGCTGTGCAAGGGGGAAGATGGGTGGCAGCTTTCAAGGGTGGAGGCGTGGGGTTCAAGAGGGAAACGTCAGTCTTTGAGGGGTGCTGGCCGGTGATTCAATGAGGAGATGGCCGAAGTTGCAGAGAAGGGGTCTTGTGGCAGCTTTCAAGGAAGGGGAGAGAGGTCTCGGCAGCTGGTGTTGCGCAAGGAAGGAGAGGGAACCGGAGCTAGGGAGGCTGAACTGTCGTGGAGGAGGTTGCCGGATCTGGGAGAGGGGAGATCAGTGTGGTTTTGAGGGTGATGCGGTAGTCTAGGGGTGGAGCCGTGGGTTTTATGGGTGAGCGGCCGTTTTATGGCTTGGGGAGATGGGGTTTGGTCGTGAAGGAGGAGGGGTTCGCGTGGGGATTTTTCGGAGGTGGGTGGCCGGAGGTAGGGTGGCTGGCGTTAGCTTCAAGTGAGTGGGGCCGGCAATGGGTGATAGAGGCTGGCGGCTGCGGGTTTGTGTAAACCTAGGGTTGTCTTGTTTGAGTTTAGTTGATGGGAGAGGGTTTTGCTAAATAGGTTAGAAAATGGTGTAGATTTAGGCTTGATTGGAGAGAGAGTGTGTGTGAGGGGGAGGGTAGAATTAGGTTGATTATAGCTAGGGAAATATAACATGTGATACGTATTATATCTTAGTGATTTGATTTAGATTAATTAGGGTTTGAATTAATCTAGACTAATTACAGGTTGAAGATAATTAGAGTGAAAGGTCGGTCTAACGGTGTCCGATAAATACAAGAAAAATATCGGGACAACCGTGTCGACAAGAGAATCGAGACTATGATGATCAGTCACGAGCTAGGTTCACGGAAAATGGAAATAAAAATAAAAAGATCAAACGTCAAAGTCTAACGTTACGACACCCCTTCATTCAAAGCTGATTTGTGGGAGAACGAGCCGTGAAATGACGTTCACGAAAAATTCCACAAATAATTACTCTCTCAGAGGGTCACAACGACATATTACTTTGCGCATTTGGGATACAAGTGGAGGTCACAAAAATACGCGTACGAACAAGAAGGTACGCGCACGAAAAACATTATGTCGAAACGCGACAGTGACATCATACCCACCTTAAAGCAAAGTCCGTCCTCGAACTTTCTAACAAAAAAATATATCTAGCCATTCTAGCAACTACCCCAATCATATAACACAATAATTCAAACCATGTATAGTTACTACAAGTGCTTATATATGCACTAGGTAGTCAAACATTAATACTACAAACATATATATATACACATTCTATACTTATACCTATCATAGACAGTCAAATTCATACACGTACTTCAATCATTCATATAGTCACGTACATCCCTTATATAACTACCACTCACTTATCACATAACCATGATACAGATATCACATAAAGATAGTTTACACTAGCAAAATACAATCGTAGTACTTCACGTATAGATAACTACCTATGCACAAACGAACATGGATATACTACTCCATATATCTCCTAGTGTACATTCAACACCAATCATATCAACACATATAATCACACCATACAATATTAAATCAAGTTTGTTATATCTAATATACATTCACTACTACTATACATACACAAATATATAGTTATTCAAATACACGCAGATACTTCATCATATATATACATCACATACAATCCTATAACTATATTCAAGACATCACACACATACCATAGTCGCAAACACCTATAGCTAAGCACATACTTACCCGTGTATGGTGCACGCCCACACACACGCTAATATACTATTCATACATGCCACTCATACCACTGTGTACTTAGCACATTCTACACACCTAGTTTAGCAGCAAATATACATTCAAACATGTAAAACCTTCGTAAGAACTATACTACCAAAACCAACACCTATATCTATATAATGGTATAGCCACCCACAACCATGTGCGTAACATAATCAGGCACAACCAAACCTATCACCATACACACATCATCCATCACTATGTTCATAGCACCATACACAAACCACGGACAAATATAACAATATACTTAGAATTTACCCACTCAAGCATGAGTGAGACTCAAAGACCCATACAAGAACCAAAATACTTCATAACACGATATTTATACCTATACCAACACACCACTCTTATATATATACCAACGTAATCATATACACACAATAATATCAATCCCACTTTATATTTAGTCAAGTAACACCCCATAATGCAATCACTTTTCATACTATAATAATATTACAAATATCAGTACACGTATACAATCATAATACACGATCCTATACATGCATACATCGTATAGTCACATACATATTACTACACGCATACTCATTGCATGCATACCATACCTACATTATTATATGCTCACCACATATCCACACAAAACATAGACATACACATAATATATTCACACCATAGCAATTTACATATAATTAATATACTACTACATATACCTATCCATACATAGTCACGACATACAATAATCGTGTATATCTCATGGTATACACATACACACACAACATCCCATAAAGGCAAGCAGTGCTAAACAAAATTATAACCTTATTACCATACGTATATAACACATATTCATATAGTATGTATATATCTACCTACGACCAAGCACACACATATCTACGTACGAGCACACGCTCATACGTGCTAACATATAGATCATATAATAGGCCTGCACACTTAACTATGAGTACACATATTATCATTACACCTAACTTGCATATGACTTACTAGTATACTATTTCAAGCATTTACAAGTACCTTCATACTACATACACCACTAGTAGATATTCCAAACACTAATTCTAATATACACAGACATCCCTAAAGTGGTATAGCTATCCACACACACATATATAAATACTATCATTCATACAACTTCATATATATCATGAATAACATTGGGTATGTATATATAACACAAGAGACAATCATTAATATACTAAGGGTAGCACACTCATACATGAGTAGTACGCAGGGGTTCACACACACGTGCCCACACACTCTACCTATATACATGCACCACGAAGACATCACAATAAAACTAATGGGCCCACCACTAAACTAAGGTTGACATAGGCAACGGCAAGCATTAGTAGGATGACTAAGCAATAGTAAGAGAACCGAAATCAAATAGCATAACAAAACAAGATCGGAATGAACGGGTTCAAATGAGGCGTGAATGAGGGAAAAGCTTGGTTAGGTGAAATAGAGAAATAATTGTGAATATATAAGTAAGGGAAAGAAAGATATAATAATATCCTTAATAAATACAGGAGAATAGTGTGTAGATGATATAAGTTAAAATACGAAGAATATAAAAACGGACATACTTGAAAAGTTGAAGTTCTCTTTCGCATAGAAAAATATTTAGATGTCGGTACAATGAGTTGTTTGAAATAAGTTTGAGTAGTATATATATAGTAAGAGAAGAAATGGTATATTGGATTATCGAAAAAGTCGTTATAGAAAGGAAGTAAGATATTCACATGAGTATGAAAGATATATGTTAGAAAATATTATATGATAGTAATTTAAATATTTCGGCAAAAAAATTTCGAAATTCAAAAATGAATTTAAGTCAATTGAAGGGTAGGAAGTCTAAGCTCATGCTAAATGTTTTCAAAGAATTTAAACTGGGATAGGAATTCAAAAATAATATTTGAAAATGATTTTCGAAGGATCAGGATGGTAATGGGGAAGATTCAAAGACTGATGATGAACGACATGAAGGAATCATGTGAAACGAAAGCAAGGAAGTGAATCAATTATTCAAAATGTAAATATGACTGGGAAATAATTTAGTGAATCTGCTATGATGGGATTCTATGGTCATTAGCTCAAAAGTTTAATGAATAGGAAAATGATAGAAATCAGGGGTTTCAATTACTGGGCCGACTAAAGATTAGGAGAAACTTAGAACTAGGACTTTCTAATGAACTAGACTGTAATAGAGATCTCAAGGAAAGAGTCCTTAGATGATCAAGATTACGTTTTCCTGGGCCCGAAATCTGATGGACACAAGCGAACGACTAAAGGAAAACCTCTAAAAATCTAATATGGCCAGAGCTGGGTGAGAGGTGACTAAGGTATTCTAAGATGAGTACGACTAAATCTTAATGAAGGTGCCTGACTATCAAACTTGGACCTCTATCTAAGTCTTCCTACCATCTAAGACAAGGGAAACGTTCAGATTAGACTCAAATTTTTTTATGACTCGAATGTTTCGAATGTTTCAATGGATGTTTTATTATTATCGTGGTTTCGATATTTCGCAGTGTCAACGACCTGCATGTGCCACCACAAAAACATGTCACGCCCCGCTTCCCAAGTGTGGAAGGCGAGACGCAAAGAGGTCCGCTTAGACTGAAGCTGCGAAGCTGCAGTCTGATAAGCGTTTGTGTGTTCATCCATTCGCAGATTCTTGCATTGCAATGAAATAACAATAATAATATATTTGAAAGCAGGCAATAAATATCCAACATTCAAAAACAACATCCACATATTTATTCAAAAACATTCTGAGATATTGTCCAAAAAAGAAAGTACAGAGTCTGAAAAGAAAGGCCCCGAGCATGGCCGAAACTACAACATAAATAAGGTGCTATGCACTGAACAACCTAACAGCAGCTACTAGGAAACAAACAGCAACTAAAAGAAAGTCTCCAGCTGAGATTAGGATGGGTCTCCGGTATCCTCGAACTGGACGTCAGCAAAAGCCTCAAGCATAACGTCAACAACCTGGTAGTCCTCAGCAACTAACTCAGACTCAAAGCCTGACATGTGACACCCAAAGAGAAAAGGGCACATGTCAGCAAAAATCTCCAAAAGAAAAAGGGAGACTATTGTGCAAGGAAACATAAAGCATAGAAGTTATCAGATGGATGCTACTTAGCAATTTAAATATGATGACATGGCATATTATTTCATGAACGCAACAATTATAATGAACATGATATTTTACGACGCATGGCATGTCGTAGCAAAAGCTACTAAACAATATTTTATGAAAAGCAGTAA
Organism: Scilla litardierei; assembly: GCA_030789695.1. NCBI lineage: Eukaryota > Viridiplantae > Streptophyta > Magnoliopsida > Asparagales > Asparagaceae > Scilla > Scilla litardierei. Next base: position 147,882,424 of record CM061141.1, read on the forward strand.
AACATGCGTTCGCGTCATGCACAGGGTTTACGTCTTGCAGCTGAAGTTGCTGTACGGGCACACTTCTACGCTGAGTGGCCGCTTAACCCGACCCCTCCACGTGTGTATGGACTGGCGTCCATCTTCTGGAACACGAGCCAGGAAGTGTTTATACATTTCATGCTTCTGGAACACGAGCCAGGAATTGTTTTTTATTTGGCATAGGGGTGCACCTAGCCTCATTCATGATGTAGGAGTCAAAATCCTACTCGCCCCCAGCTTACATTTCATTAGTAGCGTGTGATACACATTCATGACAATACATTCAATGCATGATATGGCATGTGATATGCAACAGTTATAGTATAAAAATAGTTATTGAATACGTACAGTTTATCGAAATTAAACATGACATGTGATATACATGAACATGGCAACGGTGTCGGATCTAGCTTCGTTGTCAAGCTAGATCAAGTATGGTGTCGGATATAACTTCGTTGTCAAGCTAGATCTAGCATGGTGCCTAGGCGACTATCATTTCACTGCCTAGTCTCTTTTACACAAATTCACAGAATGGCCTAAACATGGCCTAACAAATCAACTGAGCAAGTTTCACTTGCTTGAAATAATCGTGCTGCAACTCTCAGATCAACAGTCCAGAATCTGCCTACGTGCTCAAACCACAATCACCAAACCTACAGTCCCGTATTATTAAACTTCAATTAGTTATTTAACCAAAGCAATGAAATTGCGATTTTTATCTTGTTTAAACATGCGGTGTTTGGGTTTCCTACGGATCGAGGATATACCTCAACACGATGCGAGAGCTACACTGACGTCTGGTAGCGACGTCAGGGGTTGGATTCCAGTAGCGAGCAAGGTATGGTGAACAACGGCAAAGACGGAGATAACTAGAGACAACGGTAGCACGACGCGTGAACGGCAGCGAGCAAGGGCGATATCGGCATTCTGTTGGGTTGTGGACTGCTACGGCGCAATGGGGGCACGGCAACGGCGTGGGGCACGGCCTGGAGATGCCGCAGCCTGGGTTGTCGGCCTAGGGGCCAAGGGAAGCGGGGCCGGACTGTTTTGGGAGAGGGGGGCTGCGGCAAGATGGGCAGAGAGGGTTGATCGCTCCGAGATGTGACCCAAAGAACGGTTGTAGTTTTACCGCAAGTGCACGGTGTAGCAGCGAGCGGGATATCGAACACAGGGAGGACGAATGACCGTGCTTGCTCCAAATCAACCTGGCTACTTAAGAGAGAAATTTGCCTTTGGCGATCCTGTCACAATCGTCATACAAATGTGCGAAATATCAAATCAAATAAAGAACGTCGAGGGAATGGGGAATCCCCGCTACTCACCGTATTTCATAAATGTGGTTCACCGGTATCAAAATTGCTTGAATGAGAATTTGGATGAACTAGTTGCAACTGAATGTAGAACCAAGCTCACGCTCTCGCGCTGTTGCCGGTCTATAGCTACCCTAGGTTTGGGTCCAATCTCTTGCAAACCCTAGCCTAGGAAAACTAGCATTAGGATCAACATCATCGTCCAATCGCGCACCGAGCCCAATCTCTTGCAAACTCGGTCCACGATCTAGATTGTGATAGTTCCTAACCGTCCAATCTCTTGCAAACGAGTATCGGCATGGAATTGCAACCGGAAATCTTAGTATCGGTCCAATCTCTTGCAAACCGATACTACGGAAATTCGATTCCAACCCAATTCGGATTTCTAGGGTTTCCTATCGAATTGGGATCCAATCTCTTGCAAATCTCAATTGATATGAACTCCTAGCCATCCGTAGTAAATTGATCACAATCTAATCCCTAATAACAATTCTAGCACAATTTCTACCAATTCATCACAAATATGAAAGTGGGTTTGTAGGGTTCATCCCCACGCCCCAAGATGTGTAGACTACTCACAATTCATAGCGAGATCACAAAAATAATTAATGAAATAAGCAATAGAATTCATCACAATATGGAGATAAGCAATAAAAATAGGATTTTTAAGGAAAAGAGATGCAAACCAATGGAGTTCTTCAATTATTCCAACAAAAATCACAAACTTGTCTCTTCTCCAATCACAAGAATAAAGCTAAAAACTAATCTAAAAAGCTGCAAAAAATCTAAGAGAGAGGCTCCCTAAACTAGGGTAAAAACAGGGCTTAAATAGCCCTCAAAATCGTCCAAAAACTGTGACCAAAATACCCCTGCACAGCCTGTTTTCCGCAGATTTCTACAGGCAGCGCATCGCACTCGGCCGAGTGACAAAAGTCGCTCGGCCGAGTGAAAACCCTGTAATTTTCCAGTAAGTCAGGGCCTTCAGGGGTCTTCACTTCGGGGGTGGCTCGGCCGAGTGAGTTGTCGTCACTCGGCCGATGGCTTCAAGGCACTCGGGCGGACGTAATAATCCACTCGGCCGAGTGGGTCTTCTGAAGTTCAGGCGGCCAAAAAACAGTAACTTGGATGTTTTGGAAGGGCCTCGTCTGGGCGCCACTCGGGCAGACGTGATGTCGTCACTCGGCCGATGTGGTCTTCGGTGCTCAGCCGAGTGCACATAGAAATCGTATCTGTTCTGGTCGGCCGAGCAGTGTCTCGCTGGTCGGCCGAGTGGCTCCTCCACTCGGCCGAGTGGGACACAAAAAATGCCCATTCTGCTTGTTTTGACCTCCTCGTCGCTCCTGCGACGTCCATTCTTCTTCCGCTCCTCTCCAACAGCAAAATACCCCTCGGGGAGGTCGTCGGTGACCGTCTAGAGTAAGCGCATCGCAAGATCACTCCAAATCACGCCAAATCACCTGAAATGCGACAAAAACAACAAATCATGAAAAGCATCGCAATATCATCGATATATCGTGAAAAACATGATTTGGGCGATCTAAATAGCATGCAAACATGCGGGAAAAAGGTGTAAAATAAGGAGTGATCAAAATCCCCCAAGCTTGCCTCTTACTCGTCCTCGAGGAAGATAAGTAAAAGGCGAACCCGGTGGATTCGGAAAACGAAAACGGCGAAAAAGCGAAAAATGAAAAACGAAGAAGAATGAAAACGAAATAAAATAAGGTAGAAAGAAAGAAGCGAGGAGGTAAGATGCCAGATTATTTTCTCAGGACGTGGGTTCCACTTACTCATATAGCATGCTCTGAATGAAAAACACATGTCAAAGAATTTTATTTTGATATCATAGTATAATAGTGCAAGTAGAAATAGAAAATCCACGAACAACGATATAATCATGAAAAACGGAATAATTTTAGAATTAGCATCGTCCGAAACATCTAAAGCGGTATACAAATCACAGATCACACACTTTTCAATTGAACGCTTTCTATCAGGAGTATAAGAGTATCACGCTATAGAATAGAGAGAATAGAAAAGTATGAATTTCATGAGATGAACGCTAGGCTTAGATTTCTGGATTTCGTAAAGCTAAAAACAATCTCATTGAGTATAGAATATTACTTAGCCTAGGTTGTCGTGCAACGTCTAGTAGTCACTCTCTCACACATCAATGGATCCCCTCCCCCAAGCTTATCTAATAGCATGGTGGCATAAAAAATATTTACATCCCCATTTTTATATAGCTCCAAAAGCAATAAGAAGAAAGAAGAAAGAAAGAAAGTGAGATGGGATCTTTTATTGAGGACTTTTTCTCTTTTCTCTCTTTTTTTTTCTTTTCTTTTTTTTTCTCTTTTTTTTTGATATAGCATATATACACAACGATCCCAACTCAGAGAGAGATAATGATATACAAGAATGCTTTTCTCTCTTTTAATTATTTTTTTAGACAATAGAGATTTGGAGCTAGGAATTAGTAGCGGGGGAAATGCCATATAATAGAATCACTAAGGGGAGATTCACCAATGATTTTAAAAGTATAGAAATAATGTTCAAGATTTGTGGAGAAAGAAATAGATATACTCTCAGTTCACTCTATAAGACATGCACGACAACTTCAGCAGGGTAATCTAATCTATTCAGTTTCGATCACAAAAAAGCAAAAAAGCTAACTAATCCAGATTTATCATAGCTAACATCACTCAATCGTCCTGAAGTGAAGTGTACAATTCATGCATATAGAAGTGATATAGGAAAGGAAATCAGTACTCCAGATATAGGCATTCAATGCGTGAATCTTGGTGTGTTTTCTGTGATAGCATACATATGAATATTCAGACTCAGCTAAAAATAAAACTTCATCCATTTTCATGTGAAAAAAGTGTGGGTTACTATCTCTAGATGCAAGGCAAGTCATAGCATATGATATCAGAAATAAAATCTAAGACATGACAAATATAGCATGCATATAGAGTAAGCTAAATCCAACGTCATCATCATCACAGAAAAGTCATCTCTAGCATGAGATGAAAAAGAAATAAAGATAAAGGGAAAATAGAACTATTTACAATGCGGCACACAGAAAAATAAGAAAAACGTGATGCATGGTAAAATGAAAGAAAAAGTGGTGAAAATAAGTGCAAAAGCGGAAAATGGCGTGAAAAACTAAAAGTAAAGGTGGTAAATCAAAAAGAACGTGAGAATTCACTCCCCCAAGCTAAATGGCACAGTGTCCTCAATGTGCAAAGTGTGGCACACCGAGAGACAAGAAATGTGAGGGGCAAGTGAGGATGCATGCATGGAAAAATGAAAATAAAGAAGAAAAATAAAGAAATGAAAATATGATGCGGAGATGATGCATGCACAGATAGGAGTGAAACAGATATATGAGTGGCACCAAAAACTCTCCCTCTCTCCCAAAAAAGATATATAAGGATATGATCAAAAATAGAATCTCAAATAGATATGATATGATATGATATGCACAAATAGATATGATCAAAAATAGAATCCCAAAATAAGTGAGGGGAGGGGGGGTGGACAAAAGTGCAACAGGACCCAGCAGAAACGGGCAGCACAACGGCAAGAAGAAACGATGGCATCAAGAGTGCATAAGAAGGCGGTGCTGCGCCGTCTCCGTCCTGAGGCGGAGGTCGTGAGGGTGGTGCTGGCTGGACAGGCTGCTGAGCGGGGGTGGGCGTGGGAGTGGCAGCAGGCTGAGTGGGTGTGGAAGTGTGGGTGGGAACCTGCTGGGGGGGTGGGGGTACGCGCGGGAGACGCTCCAGAACCTGGGTGAGACAGTAGTGGATCTGCGGTAGCAGCTCGACGCGGCCAGCCATCGCAGAGACGGTGGCGGACAGGGTCCTAAGGTCGCCTCTGAGGCCACTCACCGCCCCCTCTAGAGCACGAATGCTCTGAAGTACTGTGTCAGGGGGAGGTGGTGCAGAGGGACGCACCTGGCGAGGCTGGGCAGGTCTGGGCTGGCGTACTCGGGTCGCGTATGTGACGGGCTCAGCGGGAAAGGGTACAAAAGGTGATGCACCGGCAAAGGTGGTCCTGGCCTCAGTGTGAGGCCAGGGCGGGCGGTGAGAAGTGGAGGCAGCAGCAACGAAAGAAGAGTGCAAAAGTGGCAGCGAGGCGGCCAGAGAGGTCGACGGCACAGAAGTGTGGACAGACGCCACGACACTCTCAGAGAATACAGCAGGGGTGGAGACAGAGGTGACTACCGCTGGGGTGGAAGTGCGTGGACCAAAAGGCGCAACCCCAGCGGAGATCATGCTAGCCATGGTCTCCACGACAGCGGCAAACGAGGGCTCGCCGCACTCGACTATGGTCGGCGGGCGCTCGGGGAGTGCAGAGCAAAGAGGCTCGACGGACAGATGGCCGGTGGTGGTGGGGGGAGTGGTGGTGACAGCCTCGGAAGTGGTGGCGGTGGGCTCAGCTAAGGTGCTCCCGACACCGACAGCGGTGTCAGGAGCGGCGGAAACATCTGGGATGGGCTGAGGGGCCACAGGGTCAACAGGCACGGCAGCAGGCTTGGCAGGGGCTACAGGGTCGACAGGGGCAGCGTGGGCCTGCTCGGCCTGCTCGGCCTCGAGCACGTAAGCAGCGGGGATGAGGACATCCATCGCAGGGAGCCAGTCAACGTGGGCTGGTGCAATCTGGGTCCGAGCTGGGCTCGGGAGAATCATGTAATCGGCGCCGAAAGGGCCGTGCAACCAGACCCAGTGACGCTCACCATGCGGACGAAGCATCTTCATCCGGGTCATAACATCTATCGACAAAGAAGTGGGGCCCGGGACGCGTCGCAAGTCGTCGGGGAAGTCCTCGCCGGTCATAAGAGCAAGCAAGGTGATCAGGCCGCCGCAGCATATCGGTGAGCGAGCGCCCACCGATACAATGATGCGGTCTAAAAACCATGCCGCGATATCGATCACGACGGCGGGGACAAGCTCATCTCCATCCCTAGATAGAGCTCTGGGACGTGTCATCGCGTAGAGCATGTAGAGCTCTGGCGTAGACATCGTGCCCGGCTCATATCTGGCCAAAAATGTCGTCGCCATAAGGTGCTGAGCAATGCGGAGGCAGGGGTGGACGATGGCCGAGGCCTTGGCCCTACTAGGGTCAAAGGCAGCGTGGAGACCCGTGATACGTGCCCAGAAGGCACCGGCGTCAAAAGATGGTGGGGGGATATGGGTGGGGCCGTAACCGCGATCGGCTCCGGGGACAGCGGGCCACGAGAAAAACGCTCTCATCATATCGAGAGTGACCTGGCACTCTCGATCCATGAACCGAAACGAGCATCCCTCGTCGGTCCGGGCGATCGAACTCAAAACCTCAAGTGTCGGGCGGGTAAAAGTATCCGCCGACACCTGGAAGAAATCTCGCCAGCCCACGTTGTCGTACAACGTGAGCATCCCCTCTAGTACCCCCAGGCGTCCTAGGTCAGCGAGGTGTGCAAACCTGGAGGGTACGATCGAGCGCTGGGAGATACGCTCGAAGACGGCGCGGTGTGCGTCGTCTCGGAACGTAATCCTGAGCGGCCCGACCAGTGGAGCCGGTGGTGGTGGCTGTGGAGTGGCAGGGAGGGGCTGTGCGGGCTGTGGGTGCACTGCAGGCTGTGCGGGGTGTGCGGGGCCTGCAGGCTGTGCGGGGTGTGCGGGGGAAGGAGGAGGAGACTCTTCCACCTCGTGGGCGGGGCCGGCATCATCCGACCGCTTCCGCTTGGCGGAAGGTCTCCTCGTCCGCGGCCGTGTCCGGGGCGGCATATCGGCCCCGAGCGCGCGCCGAAAAACGTGAAAAGTGTGGCGTGTGCAAAAATAATGGAAAGAGTATACCCCGACACGCCGCGAGTGCTAAGCAGTGGAAGCGTGCGAAGTCAGCGCCTCCACGAAGCTCAAATCAGTCCCGAGAAGCTCCCCTGGGCTCCCCTAGGCTCCAAAAAGCAACCTGCGCATGAAAAGGCGATATCAGTGAGTAATAATCAAAATGTATGGAGCATTAGGGGTATAATAGATAGATATAGGAATTGATTTGGGGTAGGGGGTGTTTAGCACATGGATCCTCAAGAAATACACGAAAAGAGGAGAAAACGGGCAAAAGGGGTGATACCGGAGGTGGCCGGAGCAGCTGCCGCTGGCGGCGACTCGGGCGAGTCGCGGCGGTGGTCGGCCGGCGGTGGCGGGCCGAGCGGCGGCGCGGGCGAGTGGGACGGGCGAGTGAGGTGCGAGCGAAGGGGGATCGGGCGAGGGAGCTGAAGGGGCGCGGGTTATTTGGGGGTTTTTGAGATTTCGAAAATTGCGCCCCTCCCTCGCCCTTATATAATAAGAGTTACGAATCGGCCGAGTGACGTGGTCACTCGGCCGGGCGAGACCAATGAAAATTCCCTCCCCGCTATCGCTTCGGCCGAGTGGCTTTGCCAGCCTCGGCCGAGTAGAGTAAGTCCATTCGGCCGAGTGACTCAAGCTACTCGGCATGACTCGCCCTAGGAGGGTATCCGTTTTACTCAGCCGAGTGAAAATATATACTCGGCCGAGTAGCAGTTATATTGAAATCAGAAAAATAAACAGAGAGTTGGGTACAGCAGACTTCCCTCGTTCGTGAGCGGCTCGGCCGGACGAACTTCTGTACTCGGCCGAGTGACTAGTATGCTCGGCCGAGTGAGCCTTGTGTTCTGCTGTTTGTCTTCGTTTGGGCTCTAAACTCCGTCTTTCTTCCTCTAGTCGATTCCATCTTCCTCCTAAGCATCGAGCGCCTTCTTGGGGCGCTCCTCGACGTCTCGTTCAACCTCCTCATGATGGATCTACCTATCTCCTCTCCTGTCAAGAAAAATAGGACCCGTTATCACAAAATTTTTGGGCGAACGACTCAAAACACTAAAAATTTCTAAAACGAAAATAAAGAAAAAGTAAAAATAAAGCAAAAACCGTCGGGTTGCCTCCCGACAAGCGCTCGTTTAAGTTCGTGAGCTCGACCCCTTAAAATTTTCAATCATTGTGGGATGTTTGGTGCATATGAGATGCACCCGTCAAACTTTCCGGGGAGAACGCTTGGATTTGGACGTGGCGGCGTCGTGTTCTCCCTCGGTGGTCTTCCGTCTCGAATAGTGTTGGGGGGAGGCTCCCCCAAGCTAGCATTTGCTCCGGTCAACGGCTTTACCGTTGATGCCGGTTTCCGTACCGGCGGAGCTTTCTTTGGAGACTTTAATTTCGAGAGCTTGCAGAGCTCTCGAATCCTTGCGACATCAGTGTCGCCTTCATCATCTTCAGCGGAGAGGTCTGGGGAATCATCTTTCTTCTCATCATGGCCTAAATCCGGGCCTTCCTCGAAATCTTCGTCAAAAAGAGAGCCAATTGAGTGGGGGATCGCCTTCTCTATCACCTCATCAAGGAGGTATGAAAGGTCATCCGGCCGTCCCTTAAGTATATATATTCTATTAATTTCTCCCGTTGGGACTCCCTCGGAGTAATGCTTGAGTCTTTGACCATTTACCTTGAACGTGGCATCGTCCTTGCTTTCCAACTCGAAAGCTCCTCCCGGTTGTATGTGCTTGATGGTGAAAGGTCCGAACCAACGTGACCTCAACTTACCGGGAAATAGTCGGAGCTAGGAATTGTAGAGCAAGACCTTGTCTCCTACTTTGAAGTCCGTGACGGTTATGCGGGCATCGTGGAAGATCTTGGTCCTTTCCTTGTAAATTCTCGAGCTTTCGTAGGCGTCTCTTCTTATCTCATCAAGCTCATTGATGTCCAAGAGTCGCCTCACCGCCGCACTCTTGTAATCATAGTTGAAGGTTTTGATGGCCCAATATGTGCGATGCTCCAACTCTACGGGTAAGTGGCAAGCTTTCCCATAAACGAGCCGGAACGGTGTGGTGCCTATGGGAGTGCGGAAGGCCGTGCGATATGCCCATAGAGGGTCGTTTAGCTTCATTGACCAATCCTTTGTAGATCGATCCACCGTCTTTTCGAGAATTTGCTTGATTTCTCTATTTGAGACTTCCACTTGGCCGCTTGTCTGGGGGTGGTATGCCATGCCAACTCTATGATTTACCCCGTACTTCTTTAGCATGGCTTCAAACTTGTTCTCTATGAAGTGGCTTCCCCCGTCGCTTATCAAGGTGCGCGGCACTCCAAAGCGTGGGAAGATATTTTGCTTAAAGAACTTGGAGACGACTCTTGCATCATTGGTAGGGGTGGCAATTGCTTCCACCCATTTGGAGACATAGTCGACGGCCAATATGATGTACTTGTTACCATTGCTCGACGGAAATGGCCCCATGAAGTCTACTCCCCAACAATCAAAAAGCTCAATTTCTTGAATGGGTCTCATCGGCATCTCATTGCGCTTGGAGATATTCCCGGTCCGTTGGCATCTATCGCAACCCTTCACAAAAGCGTGTGTGTCTTTAAACATTGTAGGCCAGAAGAATCCGCTCTGCAAAATCTTAGCGGTGGTTTTAGAGGCGGCATGATGTCCTCCGCATGGTAGACCGTGGCAATGCAAAATGATGGATGTCGCCTCCTCTTTAGAAACACACCTACGAATGACACTATCCTTGCATATCTTGAAAAGGTAGGGATCTTCCCAAAAATAGCTACGGACCTCATGCAGAAATCTCCTCTTTTGTTGCGTAGACATCCCATGCGGTTTGATTCCACAAGCCAAGTAGTTGACGAAGTCCGCGTACCAAGGTACTTCACCGGTTCTTATAGCATATAGCCTCTCATCCACGAATGTGTCGTCGATAGGCAAACTCTCATCCTCCTTGTCGCGAATGAGCCTAGATAAATGATCCGCCACGACATTATCTGTACCCTTCTTGTCTCTGATCTCTAAGTCGAATTCTTGTAACAAGAGTATCCACCTAATCAACCGAGGTTTGGCCTCCTTCTTGTTTAAAAGATACTTCAATGCCGCATGGTCGGTGTGGACAATCACCTTGGAACCGAGGAGGTAGGAGCGAAATTTTTCAATGGAATAAACGACCGCTAGAAGCTCCTTTTCGGTAGTTGTGTAGTTTTTCTGCGTGTCATCCAATGTCTTACTCGCATAGTATATCGCATGAAGCTTCCCATCCTTTCTTTGTCCCAATACCGCCCCAATGGCGTGGTCGCTAGCATCACACATTAGCTCAAAAGGAAGGCTCCAATCCGGTGGTTGTATGATGGGGGCGGAGACTAGTGCTTCCTTCAAGGCGTTGAAGGCTTGTAAGCATTCACCTGAAAAAATAAAAGGAATATCTTTAGCGAGCAAAGAAGTAAGGGGTCGGGCAATCGAGGCGAAATCCTTGATGAAGCGGCGGTAAAACCCCGCGTGACCAAGAAAGCCTCTAATGCCCTTGACATTAATGGGAGGAGGGAGTTTCTCGATTACCTCAATCTTTGCTTTATCTACCTCAATTCCTCTCGAAGAGACAAGGTGTCTGAGAACTATACCTTCCGTGACCATAAAGTGGACTTTTCCCAATTGAGAGTGAGATTGTTTTGTTGACACCTTTTTAGAACTTTAGTGAGATTTTCCAAGCAAGAGTCAAACTCACTCCCATAAACCGAGAAATCATCCATAAAAACTTCCATAATATTTTCAATGTAATCGGAAAATATGGATGTCATACACCTCTGAAAAGTGGCGGGAGCATTGCAAAGACCAAACGGCATCCTACGGTAGGCATAGGTGCCATAGGGACAAGTGAAAGTTGTCTTCTCTTGGTCATCTTCATGCAAAGGGATTTGGAAGAATCCCGAATACCCATCTAGATAACAAAAGTATTTATGTTTTGCAAGGCGTTCAAGCATTTGATCATTGAAGGGTAATGGGTAATGGTCCTTTCGGGTGGCTTTATTGAGTTTCCTATAGTCAATGCACATTCGCCATCCGGTGACGGTGCGTGTAGATATGGGCTCTCCTTTCTCATTTTTTATGACAGTCATCCCCCCTTTCTTGGGGACGACGTGAACGGGGCTAACCCATCTACTGTCTGAAATGGGGTAAATTATACCGGCTTCTAGCAATTTTAGGATTTCCTTTTTAACCACCTCCTTCATGTTCGGGTTCAACCGCCTTTGAGGCTCTATGGAGGTGGCGTCGGTATCCTCCAAATGGATCCTATGCGTACAAAGCCTAGGGCTTATCCCCTTTAGATCGGAGATAGTGTATCCCAGGACATCTTTATGGCTCCTAAGAACATCTAGGAGTTTTTCAAGTTGGTCCGGCGTTAGGTGGGAGTTAACTATCACCGGGAAAGTTAATTTGTTACCCAAAAAGGTGTACCTTAGATTCGGAGGTAACTGTTTAAGTTCTACCTGAAGAGGCGCCTCTCCTTCTACTTCATCGGCTCGCATGAGTTCCGTTCCTTCCTTGCCATCCGGGTCTAGCTCGTGCTCAGGTGGTGCGCTCTCTTGTGAAGAGTCAGACTCACTACTTAGTGAGGACGATGCATCGAAATAAGCGCTCTCCGATTCTGTGCTAGCTTCGTCAGAGCTTTCACTCGGCTCCGGTTCGTCCCTGGAATCAAGAAACACATCAGACGATTCATAGAAGCAGGAGTAAGTGTCATGAGGTGTAACTCCCTGAACGTTGGTTTGCTCTGAAGATTCTTCCGAAGTATAGTGATCTTCGACACTTGTTCCCCCGTTTTTGAAATATAATTTGTCGTCGATCACGTCAACTCTGACATTGCCCCCGATAGTCCCATCCGGGGAGATTTGGTCCATCACGAAACTAGCAAACAGTTGTTCGTCGGGGTCCTTGACGTCGATAGCAAAAGCTCCGGTAGTGTGGACCTCATCGACAAGATCCTTGAGGAGGTCTGTGAAGGAGTCATAGTCTTCCTGGCTGAGTTCTATTGTTGACATTGCATTCTCCATTCTTCCTGCAAATACCTTAAGCAATATACAGGAAGAATGTGCGAACAGAAGAAAGTAAAGAAAGAGAGAGATAAGAAGTAACCGGGTGGTCTATGACGAACACCGTCGAAATGCCATCCCCGGCAACGGCGCCAAAAACTTGATCGCTCCGGGATGTGACCCAAAGAACGGTTGTAGTTTTACCGCAAGTGCACGGTGTAGCAGCGAGCGGGATATCGAACACAGTGAGGACGAATGACCGTGCTTGCTCCAAATCAACCTGGCTACTTAAGAGAGAAATTTGCCTTTGGCGATCCTGTCACAATCGTCAGACAAATGTGCGAAATATCAAATCAAATAAAGAACGTCGAGGGAATGGGGAATCCCCGCTACTCACCGTATTTCATAAATGTGGTTCACCGGTATCAAAATTGCTTGAATGAGAATTTGGATGAACTAGTTGCAACTGAATGCAGAACCAAGCTCACGCTCTCGCGCTGTTACCGGTCTATAGCTACCCTAGGTTTGGGTCCAATCTCTTGCAAACCCTAGCCTAGGAAAACTAGCATTAGGATCAACATCATCGTCCAATCACGCACCGAGCCCAATCTCTTGCAAACTCGGTCCACGATCTAGATTGTGATAGTTCCTACCCGTCCAATCTCTTGCAAACGAGTATCGGCATGGAATTGCAACCGGAAATCTTAGTATCGGTCCAATCTCTTGCAAACCGATACTACGGAAATTCGATTCCAACCCAATTCGGATTTCTAGGGTTTCCTATCGAATTGGGATCCAATCTCTTGCAAATCCCAATTGATATGAACTCCTAGCCATCCGTAGTAAATTGATCACAATCTAATCCCTAATAACAATTCTAGCACAATTTCTACCAATTCATCACAAATATGAAAGTGGGTTTGTAGGGTTCATCCCCACGCCCCAAGACGTGGAGACTACTCACAATTCATAGCGAGATCACAAAAATAATTAATGAAATAAGCAATAGAATTCATCACAATATGGAGATAAGCAATAAAAATAGGATTTTTAAGGAAAAGAGATGCAAACCAATGGAGTTCTTCAATTATTCCAACAAAAATCACAAACTTGTCTCTTCTCCAATCACAAGAATAAAGCTAAAAACTAATCTAAAAAGCTGCAAAAAATCTAAGAGAGAGGCTCCCTAAACTAGGGTAAAAACAGGGCTTAAATAGCCCTCAAAATCGTCCAAAAACTGTGACCAAAATACCCCTGCACAGCCTGTTTTCCGCAGATTTCGCTACAGGCAGCGCATCGCACTCGGCCGAGTGACAAAAGTCGCTCGGCCGAGTGAAAACCCTGTAATTTTCCAGTAAGTCAGGGCCTTCAGGGGTCTTCACTTCGGGGGTGGCTCGGCCGAGTGAGTTGTCGTCACTCGGCCGATGGCTTCAAGGCACTCGGGCGGACGTAATAATCCACTCGGCCGAGTGGGTCTTCTGAAGTTCAGGCGGGCAAAAAAACAGTAACTTGGATGTTTTGGAAGGGCCTCGTCTGGGCGCCACTCGGGCGGACGTGATGTCGTCACTCGGCCGATGTGGTCTTCGGTGCTCGGCCGAGTGCACATAGAGATCGTATCTGTTCTGGTCGGCCGAGCAGTGTCTCGCTGGTCGGCCGAGTGGCTCCTCCACTCGGCCGAGTGGGACACAAAAAATGCCCATTCTGCTTGTTTTGACCTCCTCGTCGCTCCTGCGACGTCCATTCTTCTTCCGCTCCTCTCCAACAGCAAAATACCCCTCGGGGAGGTCGTCGGTGACCGTCTAGAGTAAGCGCATCTCAAGATCACTCCAAATCGCGCCAAATCACCTGAAATGCGACAAAAACAACAAATCGTGAAAAGCATCGCAATATCATCGATATATCGTGAAAAACATGATTTGGGCGATCTAAATAGCATGCAAACATGCGGGAAAAAGGTGTAAAATAAGGAGTGATCAAGGGTGCGTGGAGGGAGGTTGCGGATCAAGGGGAAGGTGCCGGATCTAGGAGAGAGGGGTTTCTGTTTTGACGGTGTGCGAATGTTGGTTACCGGTAAGGGGAGAGCAGGCCGACAGCAACTGGGAGGGGAAGGCTGGCTGTGCAAGGGGGAAGATGGGCGGCAGCTTTCAAGGGTGGAGCCGTGGGGTTCAAGAGGGAAATGGCAGTCTTTGAGGGGTGCTGGCCGGCGATTCAATGAGGAGATGGCCGAAGTTGCAGGGAGGGGGTCTTGCGGCAGCTTTCAAGGGAGGGGAGAGAGGTCTCGGCAGCTGGTGTTGTGCAAGGAAGGAGAGGGAACTGGAGCTAGGGGAGGCCGAACTGCCATGGAGGAGGTTGCCGGATCTAGGAGAGGGGAGATCTGTGCGGTTTTGAGGGTGATGTGGCAGTCTAGGGGTGTAGCCGTCGGTTTTATGGGTAAACGACCGTTTTATGGCTTAGGGAGATGGGGTTTGGCCTGGAGGAGGAGGGGTTCGTGTGGGGGTTTGCCAGAGGTGGGTGGCCGAAGGTAGGGTGGCCGGCGTTAGCTTCAAGTGAGAGGGGCCGGCAATGGGTGATAGGGGCTGACGGCTGCGGGTTTGTGTAAACCTAGGTTTGTCTTGCATGAGTTTAGTTGATGGGAGAGGGTTTTGCTAAATGGGTTAGAAAATGGTGTAGATTTAGGCTTGATTGGAGAGAGTGTGTGTGTGAGGGGGAGGGTAGAATTAGGGTGATTATAGCTAGGGAAATATAACATGTGATACGTATTATATCCTAGTGATTAGATTAGATTAATTAGGGTTTGAATTAGTCTAGACTAATTATAGGTTGAAGATAATTAGAGTGAAAGGTCGGTCTAACGGTGTCCGGTAAATTCAAGAAAAATATCGGGACGACCGTGTCGAGAAGAGAATCGAGACTACGATGATCGGTCACGAGTTAGGTTCACGAAAACAGAACTAAAAATAAAAAGGTAAAACACCGAAGTCTAAAGTTACAACACACATTCATTCAAAGCTGATTTGTGGGAGAATGAGCCGTGAAATGGCGTTCAAGAAAAATTCCACAAATAAGTACTCTCTCAGAGGGTCACAACGACATATTACTTTGTGCGTTTGGGATATAAGAGGAGGTCACAAAAATACGCGTACAAACAAGAAGGTACGCGCATGAAAAACATACGGTCGAAAAGCGACCTTGACATTCGGCTCCGAAGGGGGGCGTCGGCGGCAACCTAGCCGCCGCCACCCCCCTTCTCTCTCTCGCAGTGCAAACGGACCACATGCCCGTAATAATAATTAAAAAAATTGAATGTGGGCATGAAGCCCACATGACATGTGTGGGCTTCTGCCCGCACACAGGAAAAAAACAAACAGAACTGAAATTAAAGGGGGATGGGGCTAAAAATAAGATTAAAAGGCTTTTAGGGGCCTAAAAATTACTGAAAAATCAAGATAAACTAAGGGACTGAAAGGGGACATTTGTGGACTTTTGGGGATCAATTGAGGATAATTTAAAAGGAAAACTTCTTCCTTTTTCATGAAGAACATGTCATTTTTGGGCTATTTTCAAACCTTTTTGAATAATCCCAACTAGCACAACTTTTGCATTATATAATTCCTTTTAGGATCATAATTATATGCTCTGCATCACTTTGAAATGGCTTATTCTGTGGATAAACTGATATTCTGTTGTGCAATATAACTTAATAATTAGGAAGATCCTACGATCGCTCTACCATTAGTCAACTAACCTAAGGGTGTATGAAGTTACCCAGTGGTCAAATAATTATTAAGTATTTAAATTGTTTATCCTTCTTTGAATATGATGCATGTGATGCCTGTGATGAAAATGACGGCTGAAAATGTCTGATGAAAATGTATGATGAGCACAAATTTTTGCATAGATGGCTAATTGCGGTTTTGGATCGGCTGTTTAAGTCCCACATTTTACTTTTCCTGCACTTTTCTTTTCCTTTTGAGAGAAATTGTAGTGAGGAAATTATGTAATGTCCAAGACCGATGACTACTTTCCATGGAGACAGAGGCCACACTTGAAGGTGAAGATTTTATATAGGACCAACGGGGTTTCCAAAGTTGTAATTTCTTTTTTTAAGCTTTCATTTGTGTAATATGGACTGTAATGTGACTTTGGACTATTTTATTAACGTGGGACTGGCCGATCCACGCAATTAGCTCTTCATTTAAAAATTGCATCTGCATGAAAATGTTTATTATATAAATTATTAATTCATGCAAATTTGTGCTCTACTAGAGAAAATGGCCAAAATCGCAAGTGTCGATTTCGAAGTGCTGGATGCATCAGAAAGAAATTATCTGAGCTGGCAGCTCGATGTGAAATTTCACCTGCGGGCTAAGTCCCTCATTCCTACTGTGACTAAAGATGAAACTGTAAGCGATACAGAAAAGGCGTAAGCCATTATCTATATCGCCGCCATGCGGACAAGACCCAAAAGGCCGAATACCTTACGGTCGAAGATCTACTTGAGCTATGGACTGCCCTTTGTAGGGATCGTCTAACCCTTGCAATACTAACAACACACACTAGAGGGGGGGTGAATAGTGTAATGGCAATAAAATTGTCCAAATAAAATTTAACTTGCAAATGCGGAATTATAAATGCAAGAGGAATTAAATGGCACAATCAATCCAAACGCAAACACAAAGTTTTACCCTGGTTCCCCAAACTTGGGTACATCCAGCCACACCAATATTCACTATATTCCCACACAGAGAAGTGAATACAAATCTCACAAGGAGATACCCCACAAAGAGGATTTATGTCCTACACAAGGACCCAACCAATCCTACACAAGGATTAAGACTCCCACACAGAGAATCACTAACTCCCACTCAGAGAATTAGGGTTAGCCCTACACTAGGACACAAGAACTCCCACACAGAGAGTTAATTCCCACAAAGAGAATTCCCTAGTCCCACAAAGAAACAACCTCTCACAAAGAGAGAAACTCCCACAAAGAGAGTATCCTAATCCCACAAAGAGAAATAGGAAAACAAATTACACCCTGTAAAGTAAATACTCTTACCTATGCCTTGAGATGCTTACTCATGAATGAATGCAAGGCATGGAAGAGGATCTCCAAGTGTTGGAATATGCTTTAGAGCACTTGGATGATTCCCCTTGAGCTGGACTTCAATGCAAGAAGGAAGATGAATGCTCAATAGAGGGAAATGAGGGAGCTTGAGAGTGACTTAAAGATCTCTTGAGATTTTCAATAGAATCAAGAGTAATTAAGAATCAATCAAGAAGTTTAAGCAAAGGCAGCATACTCATATATATATATATATATATATATATATATATATATATATATATATATATATGAATCCTATATCAAGCCCAAAAACCCAAAGAAACAGCCAAATAATCAAATCTGCAACGGCTAGAAATTGGGTGAAAACAACAGGAACAGTCGACTGATGATCATAAGACAATCGACTGCTCAACAGCTAGAAAATATCCAACGGCTATAATCTGAGCCAGGACAGTCGACTGATGAAGTCAATACAGTCGACTGACAAACAGGACAGGCGCCTGTTAATCCTTCAGCAGACGACTGCAGCAGGGGATGGATCGAAACAGAGAGCTGCACTCTTTCTCCAATTCTTCGCACAGGCGACTGATGTTAATACTACAGTCAACTGTCAAATAGTCAGGCGACTGTATATTATTCATCAGTCGACTACTGTAAAATATGGAGAGAAGACAGAGAGATGCAGTGAATGCACTTACGCTAGACAGGCGACTGTTGGGCAATTTCCAGGCGACTGTAAATATACAGGCGACTGTAAACTGATCTTCAGGCGACTGTGCGTAAAGCTCAAGTTTGAGTCAATTGAAATGTTGACTTGAGCTGTGCATATCAGGCGACTGTAGAAGGATCTACATGCGACTGGAAATCACCCAGTCGGCTGTGTTTCCCTCAGCAGGCGACTGACCGAAGGCCAGAGACTCCAAATGAGTCTTTGGACAGAGTGAACCTATTGGGTTGGATTCTATGATAATCCTAAGGTTCACTAAGATGGTTAAATGCATGTGCATGAATGAGCAAACCATCTAGCAAGGCATTACATCAACCCTAGACTCAAAAGAGAGAGAAAGCAATAAAGTATATTACATGGATTACAATGCTTTCTTAAGAGTCTAAGTATTCAATCTTGATGCCTTGATTGCTCTCCACCATCTCCAAGCTTTGGCACTCATTGAGTTCAAACTTTTGCCCTTCTTCACAAGATGTCCATCCTTACACCAAGTGATTAGTCTCCAAGAAAGATATCCTTGAAATAAACTGAGAGACTAAAACATGAGATTCATTAGCAACAACATAATGTTGTGATCATCATCAAAATAAGATTGGTATGAAACACCAATACTCAACAATCTCCCCATTTTTGATGATGACACACATTATGTAAATCATAAAGAATTAAAGCACAAAGCTAATGATCTCCCCCCTACTTATATGCACCAATTATATAATGAGCTACACAAAGGTAAATACTCATAATACCAACAACAACATGGTGACATATAATAGGCATGGATACATAAACCAATTGCAAAGAATAAAGGCATGCAAACATGAATGGTTTATCTAATCCCATATATCTCTCCCTATAGAGATATCTCTCCCCATATGCATATGTATATATCTCTCCCCCTATAGATATGATCACATAATGCATATATCTCTCCCCCTTGACATCGTCAAAAAGGTGGACATCAAAAAATATCCCCATTTGTCATCTTAACCAAGATGTGACAATATGCAAGAAAAGAAAGATATGTATGATACCAAATTTAAAAATTTAGTGGGTATCAATTCACTATCCCATGCTCCCCCTAGATCATAGAAATGGTCAACTTTTAACTTCTAGGATCTAATACCAATTAATCAATGGAGCCATGGGCCTTAAAAGTGTATCAAAGCAGTAGATATGGAAAAATCAAGCTTCAAAGATACACAAGGATATTGCTAAAAACAATGAGACATAAAACAAGTTTGGCAATAAACAAGAGGTTTGGTTTGAGACCCAAAATAACCAAATGTAAATAATGATCTCAAATAACCTCCGAAATGAGAGTTAAAATATGTCTTAAAATAAATTAAACATATAATATATTAACTCCCCCATTGACATACACATAGATCAAAAATGCATGCATGTCAATAAACCCCAAGGTCCCCATTTTCATGAAAAGAAATAAATTTGAAAAATATTTTCAAAATCATGAAACACACACAATCAATGGGTATGCTTAAAATAAACATAGAAGCACAATACCCATGCAATATCCATATGTGTGAGGAACCTAAACATTAGGTAACCAAACCCAAGAGGAGTTTGATTTCTTAACATAATCACACGATGTGATCACATCCCTAACTAGAGAGTTGATGTAACTATCTCTCTCTTGCACACTAACCTTAGTGGGAACCCATAATCTCAAGGAATTCCTAGGCAATGGTTTTGCCTTTGCAAGAGGGAAGGATGTGGAATGCTTAGGTGTAGAAACAAATTTCTTAGCATGCAAAGAATGAGGATTTTGCTTCTTAGCAAAAAATGAAGATTCTTCATTCTTCCTCATCACCTTGTGATCTACATGCTTCTTGTTGGTGTTATTGTTGTACAAGAAAGCATGGTGATTCTTCTTAGGTACTTTAGCAATATTTCTTATATTTGCACCATAAGAGGAATTAGAGGTGGGTTTGGGAACCACATTTTGAATATAACCCAAACCTCCTCTATGATTTGCCTGATGTTGTTTTTCCAACAAATTGTGGAGTGAATCCCTAGAATATACAAAGCTTATGAGCTTCCGGGATTCCTCTTCACATTTCAACGTAAGTTGTTGAATGTGAGCATCTAAGATAAGGTTTTGAGCAATGAGATTTTCATTTGAAAGACTTAATTCCTTAACTTGATAGAGAAGTGTGTCTCTCTCACAAGTGTCATAAACATGCTTTTCATCATGAATTACACTTGCAATAACTAGTTCATGCAATCTACTCTTAGCAGTCTTATATTTTGCTTTTAATCTATTGTAAGAGTTGATGCACTTACTAGCCTTTTCGGAGACCAAGTCAAATTTGATCTTGAGCTCCTCGTATGAGATCTTTTCTTCCTCGATCTCAACAACCTCATCATCATCCTTGCAAGAGCTTGATGACGACTTCTCCTTCTTAGCCGTGAGGCACGAATCCTCATAGGAATTGTATGCGTCAAGCCAAGCATCCATCTCTTCTTTGTTTAATCCGGAGGGGATTGGTGTAGGACCATCCATGGCTACAAAGCATGTGTGAGCATCCTCCTTTGTATCCTCTTCTTCGTTACTCGAAGTGTCCTCACTCGAATCATCAAAGGTCCCGACAAGTCCCTTCTTGTGATTTTTGGACTTGGACCTTCCTTTCCAATACTTCTTCCCTTTACCCTTGTAAGTTTCTTTGATGGGTTTAGTAGGGCATTCGATGGACATGTGACCTTTTCCACTGCAAGTGTAACAAGTAGGAACCTTGTTAGAATTGGAGGCAAACTTTGACAAAGACTTACCTTGCTTGCATTTGAGGAAAGCTTTGAATTGCTCGGCAAGATCCTCAATTTCTTCTCCACTTTCATCTTCTTGCTCATCTTCTTCGCTTGGAGCTTCTCGATGGAATTTCCTCCTCCACTTGATTGGCTCCTCCTTGGCATGGAATGCAACCCCCTTTTGCTTCTCAAGCTTCTCGGGCTTTGTTGGTTGAATCTCCTTCTTGTGTTGAAGCTTTACTTTATACGCCATGAGATTTCCAATGCACTCCTCAACGGTATATTTGGACGTGTCATATGACTCCAAAATTCCATTGGCCTTTGACTCCCAACGAGGTGTAAGAGAGTCTAGGATCTTCTCAACACGATCCTCTTCGGAAATCGTCTTCCCGAGTCCCTCCAAAGCGTTCACGATATCGGTGAACCTTGTGAACATCTCTGAAATGCTTTCGCCTTCCTGCATCTTAAATATTTCATATTTAGATCTAAACACAGTTTGTTTAGATTTTTTTACCTTCATTGTCCCTTCATGACAAATCTCCAAGGTGTGCCAAATATCATACGCCATTTTGCTCATGGAGATGCGGTTGAACTCACTAGCTGAGAGAGCGCAATGTAATGCATTCATAGCTCTCGCATTGAACTTGATTGAGTCCTTCTCCGCCTTTGTCCTTGAAGCCGCATGAGTAGTGGGCTTCTCAAATGGAACCTCCGTGATGTCCCATAGGTCTTGACCCTCCATGTAGATCATCATTCTGATCTTCCAACTAGGGTAGTTGGTTCCGTTGAAGAGCAGGGGTCGAACGGTTGAGTGACCTTCTTCATGAGACGCGGATGAGGTGTTGAATGCCATCGTTGCAATATGCTTTAACCTCACTCTGATACCAATTGTAGGGATCGTCTAACCCTTGCAATACTAACAACACACACTAGAGGGGGTGAATAGTGTAATGGCAATAAAATTGTCCAAATAAAATTTAACTTGCAAATGCGGAATTATAAATGCAAGAGGAATTAAATGGCACAATCAATCCAAACGCAAACACAAAGTTTTACCCTGGTTCCCCAAACTTGGGTACATCCAGCCACATCAATATTCACTATATTCCCACACAGAGAAGTGAATACAAATCTCACAAGGAGATACCCCCACAAAGAGGATTTATGTCCTACACAAGGACCCAACCAATCCTACACAAGGATTAAGACTCCCACACAGAGAATCGCTAACTCCCACTCAGAGAATTAGGGTTAGCCCTACACTAGGACACAAGAACTCCCACACAGAGAGTTAATTCCCACAAAGAGAATTTCCTAGTCCCACAAAGAGACAACCTCTCACAAAGAGAGAAACTCCCACAAAGAGAGTATCCTAATCCCACAAAGAGAAATAGGAAAATAAATTACACCCTGTAAAGTAAATACTCTTACCTATGCCTTGAGATGCTTACTCATGAATGAATGCAAGGCATGGAAGAGGATCTCCAAGTGTTGGAATATGCTTTAGAGCACTTGGATGATTCCCCTTGAGCTGGACTTCAATGCATAAAGGAAGATGAATGCTCAATAGAGGGAAATGAGGGACCTTGAGAGTGGCTTAAAGATCTCTTGAGATTATCAATAGAATCAAGAGTAATCAAGAATCAATCAAGAAGTTTAAGCAAAGGCAGCACACTCATATATATGGGAATCCTATATCAAGCCCAAAAACCCAAAGAAACAGCCAAATAATCAAATCTGCAACGGCTAGAAATTGGGTGAAAACGACAGGAACAGTCGACTGATGATCATAAGACAGTCGACTGCTCAACGGCTAGAAAATATCCAACGGCTATAATCTGAGCCAGGACAGTCGATTGATGAAGTCAATACAGTCGACTGACAAACAGGACAGGCGCCTGTTAATCCTTCAGCAGACGACTGCTGCAGGGGATGGATCGAAACAGAGAGCTGCACTCTTTCTCCAATTCTTCGCACAAGCGACTGATGTTAATACTACAGTCAACTGTCAAATAGTCAGACGACTGTATATTATTCATCAGTCGACTACTGTAAAATATAGAGAGAAGACATAGGGATGCAGTGAATGCACTTACGCTAAACAGGCGACCGTTGGCCAATTTCCAGGTGACTGCAAATATACAGGCGACTGTGCGTAAAGCTCAAGTTTGAGTCAATTGAAATGTTGACTTGAGCTGTGCATATCAGGCGACTGTAGAAGGATCTACATGCGACTGGAAATCACACAGTCGGCTGTGTTTCTCTCAGCAGGCAACTAACCGAAGGCCAGAGACTCCAAATGAGTCTTTGGACAGAGTGAACCTATTGGGTTGGATTCTATGATAATCCTAAGGTTCACTAAGATGGTTAAATGCATGTGCATGAATGAGCAAACCAATTACATCAATCCTAGACTCAAAAGAGAGAGAAAGCAATAAAGTAGATTACATGGATTACAATGCTTTCTTAAGAGTCTAAGCTTCAATCTTGATTCCTTGATTGCTCTCCACCATCTCCAAGCGTTAGCACTCTTTGAGTCCAAACTTTGGCCCTTCTTCACAAGATGTCCATCCTTACACCAAGTGATTAGTCTCCAAGAAAGATATCCTTGAAATAAACTGAGAGACTAAAACATGATATTCATTAGCAACAACATAATGCTGTGATCATCATCAAAATAAGATTGGTATGAAACACCAATACTCAACACCCTTAAGGATAGATATAAACATCAGAAAGATGTTATACTACCAACGACACGATATGAGTGGGAGAACCTAAGACTGCAGGATTTTAAGTCCATAGCTGAGTACAACTCAACTCTTTTTAGCATCACCTTACGCCTGAAGTTGTGTGGTGAAAAAGTACCAGAAGATCGCATGCTGGAAAAGACGTACACGTCTTTCCATAAGAAAAATGTGATACTAATGCAGCAATACTGTGAACGCAAATTCACCAAGTATTCTGAGCATGGCTGATCAAAACAGAGAACTTCTCGTCACTCACAACATGCGCTCCTGGCACTGCCCCCCTCCCAAAAGCTCACAATACATCTTCTCCAAAAAGAAGAGAGACGATAAACGAAAAGAAAGACCACAGAAAGGGTGACAAAACAAAAGGGCCAGAGGACAAGTCCAACATCGAAGAAATAAAGGGAGGCAGAAGTTCACTTAGCGCAGAAATGATGCACCCCCACCGAAGAGGGATTGAGAAGACCAGTGCTATAGTTGTGGCATGAAAGTCCACTGGTCTAAAGTGTGTCGAACTCCGCAATATCTCCAGGAACTATATAAAGAAAACAAAAAAAAGAAAGCTGAAACAAACCTGGTGATCACAAATGCTCCAGTCAAGTTTGCAGCTGACGACTTCGAAAATGATGACATGCATGATTAGTCTCTATATTTATCTTAGCAATTTGATTTGAGAACAATTTATGTTATGAGAGCATTAGAATTAATGAATTTGTTTTGAATGAAAATGTTTCTCTGAAAAAGTGCTTAAATGATTCATCTTTTAATAGATGAACTGCTCTCATGACTGATTAGTAGACAATAAACACATATGATCCTTCAATACAAAGCCAAATATCATGGTCATATTGAAGGTTCTGGGAACGCAACGCTGTTGCTCCCAAATGACATAGAAATAAAATTAAAGGATGCAGTATTCTCTCCGAATTCCTATAGAAACTTTATAAGTTTCAAGGATATTCGTTTAAACGGATTCCATTTGGAAACAACAAATATAAATGAAAAAGGAGTAAAATCCATGCTCGAACGTTTTGATATCCTTTCAGGCCTCTACCCTACAAAGATTCGGAGAGAGGAAGCGAATTTAACAGAGCACCTGAAGTGCCCGACATCAACCAATTTTTTACTTTGGCATGATAGACTTGGCCACCCTGGATCAGTGATGATGCACCGCATCTTATCCAATGGGTGTGACTTGAAGAACCAGAAGATTCTTCAGAAGGGAGAATTCACTCGCATCCCTTGCTATAAGGGAAAACAAATTACAAGGCCATATCTAAGAAAATTTGACAAAAGAATCTCCACGCTTCCTCAAAAGAATATAAGGAGATAGATGTGGAAAACCCCACACCCCCTAGTGGGCTATTTCAGTACTTTATGGTACTGATAAATGCATCCTCAAAATATTCATATGTGTGTCTATTATCGACCCGCAACCTCCCTTTTTCAAAGCTACTTGCACAAATAATAAAGTTGCGGGTGCATTTTCCAGACAACCAAATAATGAAAATAAGTCTGGATAATACTGGGGAATTTACCTCCCGGTCATTTTAAGAGTACTACTGCTAGGCAACAGGAATAGAGATTGAACATCCAGTGACACATGTTCATACCAAGAACGGGTTGGCAGAGTCACTGATAAAAAGAACCCAATGGATTGCACGTCCATTGTTAATAAAATCCCGATTTTCGGTTGATGCATGGGGACATGCAATTCTGCATGTTGCATCGTAAATGAAAAATAAGACCCTATGGAGGTCAGAGTCTCCAATGCAACTTGCATATGAAATGCCACCGAACATTTCTCACTTGAGAACCTTCGGTTGCGCAGTTTAAATCCCCATTGCACCACCACAGAGGATA
This sequence comes from Scilla litardierei, assembly GCA_030789695.1. NCBI lineage: Eukaryota > Viridiplantae > Streptophyta > Magnoliopsida > Asparagales > Asparagaceae > Scilla > Scilla litardierei. The sequence continues at coordinate 147,907,773 of CM061141.1, forward strand.
AAAAAAGGTCCCCAACGTTGCCTAGGTATCTATGTAGGGTTTGACTCGCCCTTAATTATAAGATACCTAGAACCCCAAACGGGGGACGCATTTAAGGTACATCTTGAAGACTGTGATTTCGATGAGACGAGTTTCCCCAAGATGGGCCCAGACACTGGAAAAACTAGTGCGAAGCAAATTATAACGTGGGATACAAAACGTTTGACCCACTATAATCTGGTAACAAAACAATGTGAAGATGAGATCCTGAAGATCCTCCATATACAAAACACTGTTCACTAATTACCGGACTCATTTACTGACAACCACAAGATTGTCAGCTCACACATCCCTGCAACAAATAATCCAGCTAGGATTGACATCCCCGAGAATGGATGCAATCCACCAGCAGCAGAAGTGGTTGTTCCTCAATAGAAAAGAGGTAAACCACTAGGCTCCAAGGACAGAAATTTAAGAAAAAGAAAAATACCTAGAGACCTTGAGACAATACTTCCACAGGACAATGAGCTCATGTCCACACACTCACCCATCTGGGAATCCACTGCAGAGGAACTGCCGAGAAAAACTGAAATGAAAGCAATGTTGTACGTACTGGGTGTTGAGTATTGGACTTCTCCCTACTTGGTGTTAATGATGAGCAAACATAAATACTTGTGACTAATCCCCTATTTTGCAGTTAATCCATTGCCTAAGCTTACTATGAAGATCAACTAGCAATGGATGACTCACAAACGTGATTGAAGGCAAATGATATGAATTGGATGATCGTAGATTAATGATTGAAGATCCGTAAAGACTTCAAGCTCATACGATGGAAAGAAGAGATTATGCGTCAATGTAATTTTTCTTTTATCTCTTCTAGTATGTAGCTTAGAAGTAGAACTTTGATGGAGCACTCACACACATCTACATTCTGTCATAGGACATCTTTAGACCTTTGTCCTTTGATCTCAATTCAATTCTCTTTTGTTTGTGCTAGGATTGTTTATAACAGCCGACTGCTTAACAGTTTACAGTCGCCTGTCTCAAAAACAGTCGACTGTGTTTTGTTCTTCAGTCGCCTGTTATGCACAGACTATTTCAATGCAGCCTTTGGGTCCTCTCTGATTATCTCGCACAGGCTACTGTTGAACGTTTATCCGGTGCCTGTCTTAGTGACAGTCGACTGTGAATGGTTCATCAGTCACCTGTCTCTCCTTGCCCAAACTCTGTTTGATCTGATTTCTACGGCCAGTCGACTTATGTTGTATATACAGTCGACTGTCTATTAGATCAGTCGACTGTTTATGCTGTAACAGTCGCCTGTCTGTAAGTCTATTCTTTGACTCAGCTCTCTGGAAATTTCTCTTGTCTGTGACAGTCGTCTGTTTAAGGATATACAGTCGCCTGTTCTGATTAACAGTCGGCTGTGTTCCTTGCATCAGTCGTCTGTCATGTATCTTGTGAGATTTCCAGTATTTCATCTAACTTACTCTTCTCTCGGCCAGTCGCCTGTCGAAGAATGTACAGTCGCCTGTTGGTTTTACAGACGACTGTCTTGGCTTTATCAGTCGACTGTCCACATGGTAAGTTACCGTTATGAATTCTCATCTACCCTTGCTGACTGTGCAACAGTCGACTGTGGTTTGTTCAACAGTCGACTGTCGCAAGTTCAGATTATATCCGTTGAGATTTTTCTCATGCATTTCGATTGGGTTTTTGCCTAAACTGTTTTGTGGATTTGAGAAAGCTATAAATAGAGCTTCTACTGTTTCATTGGAAGGTTACTCATTCATTGCAAAATTCTTCAAGCTTTCATTTCCAAAGATCAAAGCTTTCAAATCCAAAGCCCTAAGTATTTCCAAATCTTGTTCTCTTGCTCTCCAACCTAAAACCAAAGATTGATCTTCTAGGCATTTGGTGCAGTCAAGAGAAAGGGCTTTTCTACTCTCTTTCAAGAGAGTTCTTCAACACACATCACACTTCTCCTTCAAGTTCTACTTCACGGCATAGGTGATTGTAAGTGTTGCTTTCAGATTTCATAACTTCTTTATTTGAATTGTGCTCTCGGTTGTGAGAGTTGTTTTTGCTTGCTCCCTGGTTGTGGGAGTCAAGGACATCGATTGTATTCGATTGCACTTGTAGGGTTGCTACAAGTGGGTTTTTAAGGAAACCTCAAGTTAGGGTTCTAACTTGAGTATCCGGTGGTATCCAGGTGGTAGGGACGTAGGATTACCGGGAACAAGTCAGGAGTTGACTTGGGTAATCCGAACCCTTGAAACATAGCTGTGTTTGCGTGTGTTTCTCTTTGGGTTGTTTTTCTATTCCGCACTATTTGTTGGATTGCATTTTATTTGGCGTAAATTCCTTTTAAATTTGCATAAACACTATTCAACCCCCCCTTCTAGTGTTTTCCCCATAGACTGGGTCCTAACAATTGGTATCAGAGCGCAAGGTTTTATCTATGGCATCCAACAACAACAACGTTCCTCCGCCGCCTACGTACAACAATCATGACCGTGATGGAGCGTCCACACTTTTCGAAGGTCAATCTACGGTACGTCCTCCACGTTTCAATGGTAATAACTTTGGTTATTGGAAGTGTAGGATGGAGACATTCCTTAGGAGTGCTTCTCTTTGGAGAACTCTCCACAAGGAGTACGTCGAGCCCTCCGAAGATGATTTCGAGAAATGGACGACTTCCGAAAAGTCCGCCGAAGTCAACAACGCTAAAGCAATGAACGCTCTTCATTGTGCGTTGGACCCGAATGAGTTCAACAAGATATGCACATGTAAGAGTGCATATCAAATTTGGAACCATCTCATCGTTACCCACGAGGGAATGAATAAGGTAAAGCTTTCAAAGTTATATGTTGTTGTGCAAAACTTCGACTTGTTTCACATGCAGGAAAATGAGAGCATTGCGTCGATGTACGGACGCTTTACCGACATCACAAACGAATTGGAAGCCCTTGGCCAAATCTACACCGAACCTGAAAAGGTAAGGAAGATTATCATGGGGATGACCTCCAAATGGGAAAGACGAGCAATCGCCATTGAAGAGGTCAATGACTTGAAGAACTACACCGTGGTGAATCTCATCAGGACTCTTATGTCTTACGAAGTAAGACGGGATAACCATTGAAGATTCGAGCCATGATGAATCCCTCGGAGGCCAAGAAGAAAGCTTTGGCGTTCAACGCCAATTCGTCATCCTCCGAAAGTGATGAATCTGAGAACGAGATGGATTTGGGTGAAATGGCCCAAATGGCGAAGAAGTTCCAACGCTTCTTCCGCAAAGGTAAATTTCCCTCCAACAAACGTTTTGTATCTACTAATGCTACTTCCTCTCTTTGTTATAAGTGTAATAAGCCAGGGCACATCAAGAGGGATTGCCCAATGCTAAACAACAAAGAAAAGTGGAAGGCACCAAAGTACCACAAGTCCAACAAGAACAAGAAAGACAAGAAGAAAGGACTCGTCTGTACCTTTGATGACTCAAGTGATGACTCATCAAGCGATTCCGATGATGAGAAGGGTGAGAGCGCCCACATGTGCTTCATGGCACTTGAAGACCCACTCTCGGATGAGAGTGATTCCGATATGGATAACACCGAGGTAACAATGGATGAACTTCGCTTAGCTAATGAAGAACTATTTGCTAAATACCAATCTTTAATGCTTAGATACTCTAGCTTAAAGAAATCAAAAGTTAGCAAGTCATCCATTCCATGCATTATCAATAATGACACCATTGTTGATACTTTAACCCTTGAGAAAGCAAACTTAGCTTCTCAAAATGTCACATTGAGAAATGAGTGAATTCCCTCAAATCTCAACTAGATCAAACACATCCCATGGATAATAGTGATCTAGTTACATGCCACACACAATTGGGATTAGAGAATGATTCTCTTAAAACCCATGTGCACGAGCTCAAAGCACGGGTGTCCACCTTGGATACCAACATTTCTTCTTTAAAGGAGAAATATGAGCTCATGTCCTCCCGTATTGTGAAATTCAATAAGGGTCAAGGACAATTGGATGATTTGCTTGCAAATCAATTTCCGGCCACACATCTTGTTGGTCTTGGATTTGTAAAAGATAATGCATCTAATGATCGCACCTCCTATAGTGGTGTCACTATAGATTTTGTGAGGCCTTCCTCCGGTGCATCCACAAGTGGTGTCAAAGACACTATAGGTAGCAATCCTACCAAGAATGTCACCACATCACTTTCTCTTCCTTTTGGCAAAAAACCCACTAAGGGTGGAAACCAAAAGCAAGGCCATGCTTATATGTACACTAATACTCATCCACGTAGGAAACATCCTACTTCACAAGTGGATAATCATGACACATTTTATGCTCCGCACCCACGGACACGTACACAAACACACATGAGAAATACTCATGTACGTGCTCCCACACACCCATATGCTCATACGCATCATTCTTTCATGTATGCTAATTCTCCACATGTCATGCATGATCAATATGCTTCATATAATATGCATGTTCCCAAGAATTCATATCATTCAAGAATGTTCAATGCATATCCTCCACCTCATATATATGCTAGAAATCATGTTCCTAAGAAGCATGCACCACATAGAAATCCAACTCATATGCATGCAACTAGGAATAGGACTCCCAAGATGTACACTATTTGGGGTCCTAAGAACACTAGTTTAAATGTTAGGAATGCTTATGTTGATTCCTACTTTCGTGATGTAATTAGAAATAGTAACTATGTTGGGAAGCGGAAGTCCACTTGGACTTGGCTTCCAAAGGGCTAATCCCCTTGGACCCAACAAACATTGGGTACCATAAGCTTATGGTATATTATATAGGTACCCAAGAGAAAGAAGAAGAGCAATAAATGCCTTATTAGCTCTAAATGGAAAGGATGGATTCTTGATAGCGGTTGCTCCAATCACATGACGGGAGATCCCTTATTGCTCTCCGAAGTGATTAGCATCAAAGATGGTGCAACGGTCACTTTTGGAGATAATCAAAAGGGAACCATCATTGGAGTATGTATCGTTGGTAATCCTTCCAAACCCCTAATTACTAATGTTTATCTTGTTAGTGGTTTATGTCATAACCTCATTTCCATAAGTCAACTTTGTGACAAAGGTTACAAGGTTAACTTCGGAGAAGGATTGTGTATTATTATTGATTGTGATTCAAATGTTTTATTTTCCGGTATTAGGCGTAAAAATATTTATTATTTAAGCTTGCCTAAAACCGTAGAACATTGCTTAGTTGCTAACACAAGTGAACAACTATTATGGCATCGCCGTTTTGGTCATGTTCACTTCAAGCACTTATATAAGTTAGCTAAGCATGATCTAGTCAAAGGTTTTCCTAAGATTGCTTTTAATAAGAAAAACTTTTGTGATTCATGTCAAAGAGGTAAACTAAGTAAATCTTCATTTAAGCTTAAAGAAGGGATTACTTCTAAGTTGCCCCTAGAACTTCTACATCTAGATTTATTTGGGCCAACTAGAACCGCTTCTTTAGGTAATGCTCACTATGGACTAGTTGTCGTTGACGACTTTTCTAGATTTACTTGGGTTTCATTCTTAACTAATAAGAATGAAGCTCATGAAGAGTTTACCAAATTTGCAAAGAAGATTCAGAATCTTTTAGGATCCACCATTATCACTATTCGTAGTGATCATGGAGGAGAATTTGAGAATGAGTCTTTTACTAAGTTTTGTGATGACTCCGGGATAACTCATAACTTTTCCTTTCCTCGTGCACCACCACAAAATGGTGTTGTAGAAAGAAAGAATAGGACTCTTATTGAGTGTGCTCGCACTATGCTCCATGATAGTCATTTAGGACTACATTTTTGGGCAGAAGCGGTGCACACGGCATGTTATGTGCTTAATAGAATCCTAGTGAGCCGAACAAACAAAACTTGTTTTGAGTTGTTTTACGATAAAAAGCCTCAAGTGAAATATTTTCGTGTCTTTGGTTCAAAATGTTTTATAAATAACACCTTTGGTAATTTAGACAAATTTGAGCCAAGATCCGATGAAGGAATTTTTGTTGGATATTCCACACGTAGCAAAGCCTACCGGATATACAACAAAACTTCTTCAACGATTGAGGAATCACTTCACGTATCTTTTTATGAAGATTTTGATTTTCCTCATGTTGATGATGATAATGTAGATATTCTTTGTGATTCTCTTAATAATGTTAAGATTAATGATAATATTGTTGAGACTAACACTTCTAACGAAGTTGTTGAAGTTGTTCTTAGTGATCCAGGTTTACCCAAAGCTTATCCAACCGTTCGCAACCATCCCCATAACCAAATCATTGGAGATATTGGTGTGGGTGTACGAACGAGATCAAGAATTGAAGAATTCTCCCATTGCGCATTCGTCTCTACCATTGAGCCAAAGAACATTCAAGAAGCTTGTGAGGATAGCTCTTGGATAGTGGCAATGGAAGAAGAACTAGCGCAATTCGAGAGAAATGAAGTTTGGGAACTTGTATCTCTTCCAAGTGGTCACCAAGCTATTGGGACCAAATGGATCTTCAAGAACAAGACGGATGAAAACGAGGTAATCACACGGAACAAAGCAAGGTTAGTAGCTCAAGGCTATTGGCAAGAGGAAGGTATTGATTTCGAAGAATCCTTTGCCCCCGTAGCTAGATTAGAAGCTATTAGGTTGCTTTTATCTTTTGCATCCCATAAGAATTTTAAATTATTTCAAATGGATGTTAAAAGTGCATTTTTAAATGGATTTGTAAATGAAGAAGTCTATGTTTCTCAACCTCCCGGTTTTATTCATGAGAAATTTCCAAACCATGTTTTCAAACTTAAGAAAGCGTTGTATGGATTGAGACAAGCTCCTAGACCTTGGTATGATCTCCTTAAGACCTTTCTTTTGAATTTAGGTTTTAAAATGGGAGAAGTTGATTCTACACTCTTCATTAAAGATTATGAAAATTACATTCTTTTGATTCAAGTTTATGTAGATGATATTATTTTCGGTTCTACTAACTTTAATCTTTGTCAAGAATTTTCCAAGTCTATGAAGGATGAGTTTGAGATGAGCCACATGGGAGAGCTCACCTACTTCCTTGGATTGCAAATTCGACAAATGGAGAATGGCACTTTCATACATCAGACAAAGTACACAGGGGAGCTTATTAAGCGATTCGGTATGGAATCGTCTTCAAGCAAAAGGACTCCCATGAGTACTACTACTCATCTACACAACGATGAAAGCGGAAAAGATGTAGACGTTCGTCTATATCGAGGTATGATCGGTAGCTTACTTTACTTAACCGCTAGTAGGCCCGATATCATGTTTTCCGTATGTATATGTGCTAGATATCAAGCAAGACCTAAGGAGTCACACTTGATTGCGGTTAAACGAATATTTCGTTATCTCAATCAATCCCTAGATTATGGGTTACTTTACCCTAAGTCTAGCACGTATGAGTTAATCTCATATAGTGATGCCGACTTTACCGGATGCAAGTCCGACAGGAAAAGTACTAGTGGCACATGCCATTTCTTAGGAAATTCCTTAGTTTCTTGGTTCTCTAAGAAACAGAATTCGGTGTCATTGTCCACGACTGAAGCAGAATATATTGCTGCGGGTCTTGCATGTGCACAAGTTCTTTGGATGAGACACACACTTAGTGACTATGGTGTCAATTGTGATACTTGCCCTATCATGGTTGATAACCAAAGTGCTATTTGTCTTTCCAAGAATCCGGTACACCACTCCCGTACCAAACACATAGACGTGAGACACCATTTTATAAATAATCACGTAGCTAAGAAGGACATCATCTTAAAGTACATTGAAACCCAAAAACAACTTGCCGATATCTTCACTAAACCTCTTAAAGAAGATTCATTTGTGAGGTTGCGTGGAGAATTGGGAATTATGGGTGAATCTGAAATCTAGAAGCTCAATTTTCATGCTATAACTCCTTATTGAGCTCATATATTTTTTGATTGTCTTTCTTCATGTGCTTTATTATTTTATGAGATTAAGAAAGGCAATTGTGACTTATTTGATTTCATGAGTTTTCGAAGTTGATTGGAATAATTTGTGTTTCAATAGATTTATTGTTTTCATAATGATTTTAAGATGTATTTGTGATTAGAGTATAGGTCCTAGGGTGAGTGTTCTTATTCTCTGGAATTCTATCTCACTGTGCATTTTTGGACCAGGACAGACGACTGTGTTTCTTTTGACAGTCGACTGCCCGACTCTATATCCTCCATATGAAAATTGATATCTTTCGCACAGCCGACTGTTGACTGTTTTACAGTCGACTGTTAGTTTAACAGGCAACTGCAATTTAGTCATCAGGCGACTGTACTCTCTGTCGAATTTTTACAGTGTTCTCTGTTTTTTCTTGTGATCTGTATTAATTCTCGGTCAGCCGACTGTTGAGTAGATGTCAGTCGACTGTCCAGCCGACAGGCGACTACATTATACTTGCCAGTCGACTGCCCATCTCTCTGAGATTTAATTTTATCACTTCGTACAGTCGAATGACTTTTGTTCTCCAGTCGACTGTCTCCTGCTGTGTCGGTTCATGTGATTTGATCTGAGCCGTCGATTCTTTGATCCAACGGCTCAGATTGATTTTCCCTAATTTATATTCAATCGAAGCGATCATTTCCCCTCGTCGATTCTCTCTCCTCCGTTTCGACTGTGCGTTCTTCCCGCTCGATTGATGCTCCTTCGCCGACTATCTCGCTCATTTTCGTGCGTCAATCTCAAGGAGTCGGTGCCTTTTATTCTGTCACTCCACGAGGTTAGGTCTCTTCCGTCTATCTCGTGACTTCTTAGGGTTTGATCGTTCTGTTTCTTGCCCTAGCTCCGTGCTCGGCCATGGCTCTTTTCGATCATTTCTTCCCTAATGTCTCACTCGACTTCCTCAATGAGCCTGTTCCTTCACCAAAACCTGATCCGGCTCCCTCTTCACCTCAATCTTTGGGAGAGCCTCTTCGTATCTCTGTCGGTGACCCTATCCCATCCGTGCATGCTGCCTCAACCAAAAATTGTGTTACTCTCAAGTGTAAGAGTTCGTGCAAGTAGTAAAGTTTCGGGAGTCCGGATATCGTATCCTCGGGAGAAAACCTGTTGCAACCACAAGTTTAAATCAGTTAGAAAATTATCTTAGAGAAACTAGCTACTTTGGATGGTGGTGATTTAATGGTTTTAGTTTTTAATTTAATGGAAAATGAGAAAATAATGGTTTTGTATTTGAAAATTTTTAAGCGAAATATGTACATGATATGGGATCATTAGAATACACGAATTGTATTAACTTGATTGAATAGAAATAACTCAATGACTTCTCTTTTTGGGAGAAAGTCATCGGAAGATGCCTTTGTAGGGGTTAAAGCTCAAAATCGATAAAATTTTTATTAAAACAATAATCTTTCAAATAAGAGAAGTACTTCCTTTTGGGAAGACCAAAACTCACCTTTGTAGGGTGATCATCAACTCATTCATAAACTTTTGGAAGATGAACGAGAGGATTTTAAATTAAGATTATAACTTTAAAAACGTGAAAGTGATAACTTTGATATTCAACCAAAATAACACAAAACGTGTTCCCTAACTACACCATATCATGCACAAATAAAATTTAGCTACTCATGTTGAAGACAAAAGAGATTTAAAAAAAGAAAACACAATTTTATTTATAAGAAAAGAAACTTGAAATTTAGACAAATAAGTTTGAGAAGATATCACCCCTTTTACACCCTTCAAGCTTTATACATGAAGCCCCTTCTTCCTCCTCTAAAAATCTCAATACTCTTACTCACAATAGCCTCTAAAATCAGAATTATATGAGAAAGAACTCTACAAAATTTGATGCCAATAGCTCAAGAGAGAACACCTATTTATAGGCTTCTTTGGTTTAATGTGTTTGGCTCTTCATCTCCCCCATAATCAATATGAATAACTCCATGAAACCCTTCAAATTCTGCCCTTTGAGCTTTCTGATCTGAAAATAAACTGAAGAATCAAAATCTGCATCAAATTCTGATCAAAATCGTGTCCAAAATCATTAAAATCCATCAAGAAATGCATCAAATACACTTTAAAGAGCATTGCGGGTCTGTCTTTTGCGTTTCGGGTCGGATCCGTGCCCTCAGCTCGTACCCGCACCCGCGCGCGCGCTTCTGTATGGGGGAACTGGGGCGGGTCGGGTCGGCTTAGCCGCCCGACCCGCAGGCGACCGCCCCGCTCAGGAGAGCGGGGCGCTTCCGCTCCGCTGCGGAAAAAAGCCCCGCTCAATTTGAGCGGGGTCCGCTTCTTTTGCGCGCGTAAAAATTTTTTTTTTATTTTTTATTTTATTTTATTTTTTTTAAAATAGCTTTTTGATTTCTCTTTTGAACTGATTTGCTTCCAAAAATTGTAGAAAATTCTCCCGGTCTCCGAAAAATATGAATGAACAGCCGTTGGAATCGTGGGCTCGAATACTCCTCCTGAAAAATATAAGGAAGCACAAATTAGTTCACAAAAATTGATAATTGTGCAAACTATGATATTAGGCTCTAATATTATATGATTTTCTGAATATTACCATACTAGAGCTATTTTAATACATACGTATGCACAAATTGGGGTCCAATAAGGGGGAAATAATGTAATATTATGCTGAAATCATACCCCCCAACTAGCTATTTGCTAGTCTCTAGCAAATAATGCGATAAATTCGAATTCAATCAAAAACGTGTACCAAACTCATGATCTTATTATGGCCTACTCCAAAAATTGTTTCCAATTGATTTCAAATCCAATATACACATGTATGAAATAAAATTATGGCACTCCCTCAATTTAATTCAGAAAAGAGTAAAGTGGTAAGCACAGTATGCATGTGTTAGGATATATCACAAATCATATCATAGTTTTCAATTTTCAAGGATTTGGTCAAAAACAATGCAAGGCTTCTTCTAACTTGTGGGGGTTGAGATTGCATGAATATTTCATTTCTTATTCCTTCATTTATTGCATCATAATCATTTTTTATATTTTTGTTTTGCATACACGCGATGACGCTATGAAATGCAAACACGGCTACCTTTGTGTACACGCGATAACGCTATATAAACAAATGGCTAGAATGACATCCTAAATCTTGTCTTTGGCGTCATCCCCAATGTTTCGTGGGGCCCCGGCTACTCAACTTGACTAGGAGAACCATTCACTTATTCACTTATTATATTTCTCATTATCAAATTATCAACTCAACCACCCACTCATTAAAAGTCACCAAACATATGCAAATGGCCAAAATTCCCATCCAATTTAGAACCAATCCACTCAATTGCTTCATCCTACCACACATAACATTAGCTTGCACAAAACTATTCGCAAATTATTTCAAGGGGAATGACATATAAACAAGTTTCATACACGGCATACTAACATTTGATTCCAATGTGGAAAAGAAATTAAACCATGCCATTCAAATATTTGTGAATTTGATATCAAATAATGATCCGAGAAAATCACAAGAAATTAAGCATTTAGAGACTAAGCAAAATGATGAAGTCTTCTCCAAACATTTTATTTATTTATTTATTTATTTATTTTATTTTATTTTATAGAAGAAAGGGAAAAATGAAAAGAAGAAAGAAAAAATAATCATGAGAAAAAGGAAAAAAAATGAAAGAAAAAAAATGAAAAAAAAGAAAATAATTTATACTCTCCCCCCAACTAAAACTAAGCATTGTCCTCAATGTAAAGGAGAGTAGTCATGGATAGAAAACACCTAATTAGTTGCCACCCGAAGGTGGGTCCGTGAGCTCGATGGTGCTCGCCTCCTTGGTCCAAGGTTCATGAAAATGCTTCAATCGTTGACCGTTTACCTTGAACTCACTTCCGTCTTTCTCATTCAGCAATAGGACCGATCCATGTGGGAAAACTTCTTTGACGATAAAAGGCCCAAACCACCTAGATCGAAGTTTCCCAGGGAAGATGTGGAGTCTGGAATTGTAGAGAAGAACCTTCTGGCCTGGAATGAATTCTTTCCTAAGGATCATTCTGTCATGAATAGACTTCATCCTTTCTTTGGATAACTTAGCATTGTCGTAGGCATCTCTCCTCAGTTCCTCTAGCTCTAATAATTGTAACCTGCAAAAGGTAAAAGATGGATCAATGTCAAAGTTCAATTTTTTAACAGCCCAATAAGATCTATGTTCCAACTCAACAGGTAAATGACAAAACTTCCCAAATAATAGACGGTAGGGAGACATCCCTAAAATTGTCTTGTAGGCTGTCCTGTAGGCCCACAACGCTTTAGGTAAGCGCAAGCTCCAATCCTTCCTTGATGGATTAACCGTCTTTTGTAGGATCCCTTTAATCTCTCTATTCGCCAGCTCTGCTTGACCATTGGTTTGGGGGTGATATGGGGTAGAAACTTTGTGTGTGACCCCGAACCTTTTCATTAAATTGGCAAACAAGCGGTTGCAGAAATGAGACCCTCCGTCACTGATCAAGGCCTTGGGTGCTCCAAACCTAGAAAAGATATTCTCCTTGAGAAATTTGAGCACAATTGAAGCATCGTTTGACCTGCAAGAAATAGCCTCCACCCATTTAGAAACATAATCAATGGCAACCAATATATAAGTGTATCCAAACGAAGGTGGGAAAGGTCCCATGAAATCTATACCCCAGCAGTCAAATATTTCTATCTCTAGAATGGGTTTTAAGGGCATCATGTTTCGCCTTGTAATACCTCCTAACTGTTGGCAAGGAATGCATGTTTTACAATACCTAAGGGTATCTTTAAACATGGTTGGCCAATAAAAGCCACATTGCAAAATTTTAGCCACAGTTTTATTTGCAGAGAAATGTCCTCCACACACCCCGTCGTGACAAAATTGTATCACACTAACTATCTCATGGTCAGGGATGCACCTCCTAATAATTTGGTCACTACAGTATTTATATAGGTATGGATCATCAAAGAAAAAGTATTTTACCTCATTTTTGAACCGTTTAACATCTTGAAATGACCAAGTTTCAGGGGTCTTACCAGTCACTAAATAATTTACTATATCCGCATACCATGGCAAGGTGGAGATGCTAAAAAGATGCTCATCAGGAAAAGAGTCCTCCAAGGGTACTTCTGCTGAATCAAGGCCGACCGTCAATCGTGATAGGTGGTCAGCTACTAAGTTCTCCACGCCCTTCTTGTCTTTGATTAGGACATTGAATTCCTGCAACAATAAAATCCATCGTATTAATCGAGGTTTAGCATCTTTTTTAGACAATAAATATTTCAAAGCAGAGTGGTCCGTATAAATCAAAATAGGAGATCCTAAAATATAGCTCCTGAATTTCTCTAAGGCAAACACTACAGCCAGCAACTCCTTCTCTGTGGTCGTATAGTTCCTTTGAGCATCGTTCATCGTTTTGCTGGCATAGGAAATAACCACTGGATGCTTGTCTTTCCTTTGTCCAAGTACCGCGCCAACTGCGTAATTGCTAGCGTCACACATGATCTCGAATGGTAGTGACCAATCTGGAACCTGCAAAATAGGAGCAGAAATTAGCAACTTTTTTAATGTATCGAAAGAATGTTGACACTCAGGTGTCCAATTAAAATCCACATTTTGAGATAATAAGTTGCTAAGAGGGCGAGAAATGGCACTGAAGTCTTTAATAAATCGCCGGTAGAATCCTGCGTGACCAAGAAATGATCTGATGTCCCTCACACACTTGGGACTCGGTAGCTTCTCAATTACTGCTACCTTGGCTCTGTCTACCTGAATCCCCTCCTTTGAAACTACATGACCAAGGACAATGCCCTCAGTGGTCATGAAATGGCATTTCTCCCAATTCAATAGGAGGTTTTTATCAATGCACCTATCAAGAACACGAGCCAAGTTAGCTAAACAATCGTGAAAAGAGCTACCATAAACAGAAAAGTCGTCCATGAATACCTCTACAATTTTCTCAGTCATATCATCGAAAATACTAAGCATGCATCGCTGAAAAGTAGCAGGGGCATTACACAGACCAAACGGCATTTTCTTAAAAGCAAAAGTACCAAAAGGACAAGTAAAGGTCGTTTTCTCCTGATCCTCTGGTGCAATCTCAATCTGATAGTAACCAGAATAGCCGTCTAGGAAACAATAATACTCATGTCCAGCCACTCTCTCTAAAATTTGATCAAGGAATGGTAGAGGGAAGTGGTCTTTCCTAGTTCTGGAGTTTAGTTTCCTATAATCTATGCACATCCTCCATCCTGTGGTAGTCCTAACAGGGATAAGTTAATTATTATCATTTCTAACCATAGTGAGGCCAGACTTTTTAGGGACAACCTGAATGGGACTAACCCATTTGCTATCAGAGATTGGGTAAATGATACATGCATCTAATAATTTTAGAATCTCGCCTTTTACTACTTCTTTTAATGTAGGATTTAACCTTCTTTGAAATTCTCTAGTAGGTTTGGCGTCATCTTCTAGATAAATATGATGCATGCATACTATGGGACTAATTCCCTTGATATCAGCAATAGACCAACCAATAGCCCCCCTATGCTTTTTCAAAACGTCAATTAACAAACTTTCCTGTTCTAATGAGAGTTTAGAAGATATTACCACGGGAAAGCTGTTCTCATCTCCTAGAAAAGCATACTTGAGAAATTCAGGAAGTGGCTTCAGTTCGGGCTTTGGATCCTCCATTTCAGATGGTTTGAGTGTTGATGGATTTGATGGCAAGGCCTCGAACCTAGGCTCCCAGATCGCATTGAGCTCCTTCACATCTTCCTGCACAAAAGAGATATCATCAGTATCCTCCACAATTATAGTATCATCATCAAATTCAGAAATAATGTGATCATTCACCAAAGAATCGATCATATTTACATCTTCAACTTCATCATCCACACTTGGAAGCTTACATGTATTAAATATGTTCAAATCTAAGGACATGTTTCCAAACGTGATTTTTAGTTGACCATTCCTACAATTAATCAGGGCATTACATGTTGCAAGGAAAGGTCTACCAAGGATGATGGGGGTAGAATTTGCAGCTTGGGGTCCTTGGATGTCTAGGACTATAAAATCTGCAGGGTAATAAAATTTGTCCACTTGGACAAGTACATCTTCAATACACCCCTTAGGAACTTTAATAGACCTATCAGCTAGTTGCAGTACAACAGATGTAGGTTTTAGTTCTCCTAACCCAAGCTGTGTAAAAATAGGATAAGGTAAAATGTTGACGCTAGATCCTAAATCCAATAATGCATTTCCAATCTTTTTAGTCCCAATATTACAAGTAATAGTGGGTGATCCAGGGTCTCTAAATTTTGGTGGTGTGTTTTGTTGGACTATGGAGTTAACCTGTTCAGTTAAGAAGGCCTTTTTCTTCACATTTAACTTTATTTTAATTGTGCAAAGGTCTTTTAGAAATTTAGCGTATGCAGGGATTTGGTTTATTGCATCAATCAGCGGGATGTTTATTTGGCACTTTTGAAAAATTTCGCGAATCTCAGATTGGTACTTATCTTTTTTCGTTTGAAGTGGCCGTTGAGGAAATGGTGCTGAAGGTACATGTGGTGCAAGTTCTTCCTCTTCAATGTCTTTATTGTTCAGGCCACCGTCAGTGTTCTCCTCTTGCGCAGGTTCGTGTGGTTGAATCACATCCTCGTGTTCAGCTTCGTTACTTGGTGGATCAGGCTTCAGAATTTCCTTCCCACTCCTTAGTGTGGTGACAGCTTGGCAAGGCTTTACGTTGTTACCTATAGAAGAAGACGAGCCCATATTAGGATTAGGAAATGGTTGTGATGGAAGCTTACCTTTTTCAAAAGTTGTTGTAAGCTTAGCCAGGCTTTCGCTCATTTGTTGGTTCTGGGTCTGTTGAGCTTGGAACTGAGCCTGTTGTTGTTGCATTTGGGCTTGTTGTAGTTGGATAAGCTGTTGGAGCACATCACCAAATGGTTGCATCTGTTGTTCTTGTGTTGGCTCTTGGTTCCTTCTCTGGTTTCCCCTTGGTAGTTGTTGTTGAATGGTTGTCTAAAGGGAGGAGGAGCTTGTTGTTGCTGTTGTTGTTGTTGGGGTTGTTGTTGGGGTCCCCAACTTAAATTTGGATTATTGCGACATCCCCTATTGTTAGAGTTAAAACCTTGATAGTTGGTTGAGACTTGGATTACCTCCGTAGGATTGCTTAGCATACTCTTCAATGCTGGAAGTGTTGGGCAAGTACTAGTGTCATGGCCACCAACCTCGCAAAGTGCACAGCTTTGTACGACCTCAACTCCTTTGGATCCTTTCAAATTGAGGGCTTGAAGCTTCTTTGTGAGTAAAGCTTCCATCTTTGCTTCCAACGCATCTTCTGGCTTCAAAGTGTGCATCCCTCCACGTGATGGCTGGGAAGGTGTTGAGATGGTTCCTCGGTCGTACTCTGAAGTGGTGTCCCATGTTTGTGCGTTCTCCGCTATCTCCTCCAAGTATGTCCACGCCTCGTCTGGTTCTTTATCGAAGAATCCCCCGTTGCACATCATCTCTACGAATTGCTTCATTTGGGGTTGTAGTCCATCGTAGTAGAAGCCAATGATCCTGCTTTTACCAAAGCCATTATGTGGACACGCTAGCAGCAGCTCATTGAACCTCTCCCATGCTTGATAGAACGTTTCCTCACTTTTCTGGGCAAAGTTCATGATTTGTCTTTTCAACCCCTGTGTCCTGTGTATAGGAAAGAATTTCTTCAAAAATTCAGCCTGTAATTCAATCCAAGTTATGATAGAACGTGGTGGCAAAGCATTCAGCCAATTTTTAGCTTTGTCTTTTAATGAAAATGGAAATAGTTTTAAATATATCGTGTCTTCACTAGTCTTTCCATCAAAACATGTTAAACACACTTCTTCAAATCCTTTTATATGAAGATAGGGGTTTTCCTTGTCCATCCCATGAAAGGTGGGTAAGAGTTGGATTACCCCTGGTTTGAAATTAAAAGAATTTGCATCAGCGGGTAAGACAAAACATGAGGATGTGCTAGTTCTAGTGGGTCTGAGATGATCTTTTAAGGTTCTAGGAACTCCAGTTTGCAAATTGTTTTCATTGTTGTTACTAGTGTTTTCATCATTGTTTGTAATATTTTCAGCCATTTGAAAGCGTCTAGTTAATCTCTTTGTTCTAGGAGTCCTATGCCACATAAACCAAGCACAAGTACTACTTTTTTTTAAGAAAGAACAAAAGAAAGAAAGGGAAAAAAATTCAAATTTTTATAGGTTTTTATGTTGAAGAAAGAAGAAGGAGGAGGAAAAAAAATGAAAACAAAATTATGAACAACGAAGTGGAAAGATCTCACCGAAATCCTCTGAATGAAATAAACTGTGGTAGCACGCCGTTCTCCCCGGCAACGGTGCCAAAAACTTGCCTCAACCAAAAATTGTGTTACTCTCAAGTGTAAGAGTTCGTGCAAGTAGTAAAGTTCCGGGAGTCCGGATATCGTATCCTTGGGAGAAAACCTGTTGCAACCACAAGTTTAAATCAGTTAGAAAATTAGCTTAGAGAAACTAGCTACTTTGGATGGTGGTGATTTAATGGTTTTAGTTTTTAATTTAATGGAAAATGAGAAAATAATGTTTTTGTATTTGAAAAATTTTAAGAGAAATATGTACATGATATGGGATCATTAGAATACACGAATTGTATTAACTTGATTGAATAGAAATAACTCAATGACTTCTCTTTTGGGGAGAAAGTCATCGGAAGATGCCTTCTAGGGGTTAAAGCTCAAAATCGATAAAATTGTTATTAAAACAATAATCTTTCAAATAAGAGAAGTACTTCCTTTTGGGAAGACCAAAACTCACCTTTGTAGGGTGATCATCAACTCATTCATAAACTTTTGGAAGATGAACGAGAGGATTTTAAATTAAGATTATAACTTTAAAAACGTGAAAGTGATAACTTTGATATTCAACCAAAATAACACAAAACGTGTTCCCTAACTACACCATATCATGCACAAATAAAATTTAGCTACTCATGTTGAAGACAAAAGAGATTAAAAAAAAGAAAACACAATTTTATTTATAAGAAAAGAAACTTGAAATTTAGACAAATAAGTTTGAGAAGATATCACCCCTTTTACACCCTTCAAGCTTTATACATGAAGCCCCTTCTTCCTCCTCTAAAAATCACAATACTCTTACTCACAATAGCCTCTAAAATCAGAATTATATGAGAAAGAACTCTACAAAATTTGATGCCAATAGCTCAAGAGAGAACACCTATTGATAGGCTTCTTTGGTTTAATGTGTTTGGCTCTTCATCTCCCCCATAATCAATATGAATAACTCCATGAAACCCTTCAAATTCTGCCCTTTGAGCTTCCTGATCTGAAAATAAACTGAAGAATCAAAATCTGCATCAAATTCTGATCAAAATCGTGTCCAAAATCATTAAAATCCATCAAGAAATGCATCAAATACACTTTAAAGAGCATTGCGGGTCTGTCTTTTGCGTTTCAGGTCGGATCCGTGCCCTCAACTCGTACCCGCACCCGCGTGCACGCTTCTGTATGGGGGAACCGGGGCGGGTCGGGTCGGCTTAGCCGCCCGACCCGCAGGCGACCGCCCCGCTCAGGAGAGCGGGGCGCTTCCGCTCCGCTGCGGAAAAAAGCCCCGCTCAATTTGAGCGGGGTCCGCTTCTTTTGCGCGCGCAAAAATTTTTTTTTTATTTATTTTTTTATTTTATTTTTTTTAAAATAGCTTTTTGATTTCTCTTTTGAACTGATTTGCTTCCAAAAATTGTAGAAAATTCTCCCGGGCTCCGAAAAATATGAATGAACAGCCGTTGGAATCGTGGGCTCGAGTACTCCTCCTGAAAAATATAAGGAAGCACAAATTAGTTCACAAAAATTGATAATTGTGCAAACTATGAGATTAGGCTCTAATATTATATGATTTTCTGAATATAACCATACTAGAGCTATTTTAATACGTACGTATGCACAAATTGGGGTCCAATAAGGGGGAAATAATGTAATATTATGCTGAAATCACATGATGCTGAACACTCATCTCGGGCTGCTGAGCATCCTTCTCGGTCCACGGAGTTTCTACTTCGTCAGTTGGACGCTCGTATCTGTGCTCTTGAAATGCTGTCTGTTTCCCTTGATGAGAAGCTTTCGCTTTTCCTTAAGCTTCAGCTTATCTCGTGTAAGCATCTTGCTTGTCCTGTTCCTCCTGAGCTTCGTGACCTGTTTGCTACCTCTGAGAACACTTCTCCTGCTTGTGTTTCTCCTCATCCTGGCTTCACGCCAAAACCCCATGTGTCTCTGACATCAGTTGTCCAAACTCCACCTCATGTTCCTGTTGGTTCATCTGTTGTTCGTGTTTCGTCTTCCAAGCGGAAGTCTCAAGCTTTTCCTACTCGTCGCTCTGCTCGGCTTTTGTTTCGATCTTCCAGCCGTCCAGACACGATCAAGTTTTTGGTGCCGTTGCTGGGGAGGCAATGGTATTTTTTCTTGGTTACCTTTTCTTTTCCTCTACTGTGCTAACATTCTCTGCAGGTTCTTTTTCTCTGTGCATGAACACACGCTCAAGGGCCATTAACAACTTGATCCAGAAATTGAGCGAACTGCAAGGAAATTAAGAGCAGAGAAGAGGCATATTCTAGAGGGTAGCAAGATGGCAGCCGAGAATAATGATGTAAGGAATGTCAGAGTTATTTCTATTTGGGACCGGCTTACTCCAAACAACTCTGCAACATCATATATTCTTTTCTGGAAGTGCCAGTTGATAAGAAAGTCGGGCTGAAAATAGGACTAGTTGTGCTGATGCAACAAGATCCATTCTATAGGCATGCACATGAGAATCCCCATTACTATATAAAGATGTTCTTGGCAAAGTGCGCCACTTTTCAAGTTATCAACATATCAGAGGATGCCATCCGTCTGTGGATCTTTCCTTTTACACTCAAGGATAAATCTTTATATTGGCTAAGGTCAAAAGCAAACGGTTCTTTCACCACATGAGATGATCTTACAGGTGCATTCATTAATAAATTTTATACACCATCAAAGACCATCAAACTGAGGAATTCTTTGATGTCATTTACGCAAGGAGCACAAGAATGTTTATATAAAGCGTGGGAACGATTCAAAGATTTTCAACACCAATGCCTCCACCATAGTATCAAAGCATTGGAGTTGATACATATCTTCTATAATGGATTAAACAGGATACGAAGATGATTATAGATGCCATTGCTAATGGGGCGATCTTGGCAAAGACTCCAGAAGAAGCCACGACATTACTTGAAGAAATGGCTTCTAATAATCAACAGTGGGCCGATAAGAGCCCAATCATCATCATCATCCAAGCTGGCTAGTATCTATGAGGCCAAATCAGTGGAAGAATTGACTGGGAAATTTGATACTCTATCTAAGTTGGTAGAGAGAATAGAAAATAAGCTGAGCGAGCCATCTAGTGCTTATGATACATCATCTGGTGCAAGTATGAGTGATTGGCAAGGTCAGAGCGAAGTCATGTATGTGGGAGCTGAGGCTATAGAGGAACCTATGGAGCAGGTTTAGTATGTTACAGATTATTAGCCTGGGAGTTGAAACAATTCAGCTTAGGTGAATCCATCTTGGAAGACTCACCCTGAATTTTCTTACACAAACAGTAGTGGAGCTTTGAATCCTCATCAAAACAACCACCCAGCAACAACAAGCTCGTCCACTACCTCAGTAGCAACAATATCAGCAGAGGCCACATCAACAACAATACCAACAGAGGCAGCAGGCAGGGCCTTACAGACCCACTGGTTATAATCAGAATTAGCGGCCACAATACCAACAACAGGCGCCACCAAAGTCTGCACATGAGATTAAGATTGAGTAGTTTATGGTTATGCAGGAGAAGATCAATACTGAATTATTAGTAAGCCAGAAGAATCTCAACACTGTTGTTGCATAGTTGGCAGAACAAATGACTCAGTTGGTTAGGGCTCAAAATCAATTACCAGTACAACCGGAAGTGAACCCAAGGAGCAACACAGTCCACATTAATGCAGTGGTGGCGGTGACTACTAGAGGCGGGAAGGATACAATGCCTGTCATGATCCAAGCTCCAACTTCTAAACATGATATTTCGGTTGAGATCAATGAAGATAAATAATCTGATGGACCCACAGTGGTCGTTGATGGAGATGATAAAACTGAAAATACTGAGCCCGAGAAAGAGAGAGTATGTACGCCACCTATTCTATTTCCCCACAGGTTGGCGAAAGCTAAATTGGAGAAGAAGTTTGCTCGCTGTCTGGAGTATCTGAGAGGCATTAGCCTAAATATTCCATTTCTAGACCCCAGCATAGAGATCCTGACATATGCTAAGTTTTTGAAAGACTTAATAAGGGGACGGAAAAGGACGGATAAGATTTTGATAGCCGAGCAAGGGACATGGTTCGTCAATGACGACAAGAAGCCAAAGAAACTCAAGGACCATGGTAGCTTCAGAATTACATGCACATTAGGCAGAGTCCCCCTACAGAAGGCTTTAGTTGATTTGGGGACTAGCGTCGGTCTTATGCCCCTTGCCCTATTTAAGAAGTTGAATACGGGGACCGATCTGAAGCCAACCGACATGAAAATACAACTTGCTAACATACACATTACTAGACTGGTCGGTATAGCTGCCATTGCAAATACTGGGAGGACTTTGTGTGCCATGTGCCTTTGTCATTATGGACGTAAAGGAAGTTGGGGAAACATCGATTATACTTGGGCGGCCTTTCTTGGCCATTGCTGGAGTCATAGTTGACGTGCATGAAGAAACATTGTCACTCAACGTTGGAAACATTGAAGTTGAATTCTATCTCACGTGGGATATGAAGAACCGGTCGACAATTGAAGAGAATGACTATGTTGATCTACTTGAAGAAGTTATTGAAGAAGCTACGCCATATACAGTCAAGACCATGCTTATAATGAACTCTGATGGGGAACCGATTCCTAAAGAAAGTACTCACATTGAAGACTCCCCAGACCCTCTCACCAATGAAGAGGAGAATGACGCTGACATCTTTAGGATAAGAGATCTCTGCAAACTCTCTTCCGGGAAGCATCCGAAGACGCAAATGTCACTGATGAAGCCACAACCAACATCACCGAAGAAGAACAAGGAGCCATTGAAGACTAGAAGTGAAGCCTGTGGGAAGTTATCTCTCACCAATATGAAGAAGGAGAGGCAACATGAGAAGACCAAACAAGAAAATGTCGAGAGATCCAAGCCCACCGGTCTCCTGGCCAAATTTGATAAGCGCATCTTCTATGCGTCGAATATCTTTTTTTTTTGAAAATAAAAAAATCGAAAAATCAAAAGTTAGAAAAAAAATTCTGATATTGGGCAATACATTATCTACAAGAAGAAGATCATGAGGATGAGCAACAACGAGGAAATTTGTGGAGAGTACATGCAATGAAGGAGATCCATACCATGGAGAAGTTTGAACGAGAAAAGAAGGATAAATTTGGAGAACAAAAGCGAGGAAGAAGATGAAGGTCATCAAAATAGAGGAGCTGAGGAGTCAGTCTCACTCGACCGAGTGAGACTCACTCGACTGAGTGAGAATACTGAACATGGAAGTAAAAAATCTAAACATTGTCAAATCATTACACTCGACCGAGTGACAATTTCACTCGATCGAGTGGATCCCTGTAGCAGAACCCGAAAGATTCCTGCTCTGTGAAGCCTCCTCACTCGACCGAGTAACTATCTCACTTGACAGAGTGACTAGTACACTAGACTGAGTGGGAGACTGTATCATATTCTCAAAAATAGATGTTTTGTTTCATCTTCTAACTTGATCGAGTGACTCATCTCACTCGATCGAGTCACTCGACCAAGCGGCACCCTAAAAACAACAACAGCCACTGTCGTCCCGCGTCACTCAATCGAGTGACTAAACTCACTCGACCGAATAACTTAATTCGGCAGTACCAATTATAAAAGGGAATTAGAACTCACTCGAATTCTTTCTTACACTCGATCATAGCCTAACCAAAGCCCTTCAGCCTTCGCTTACTCGAACAAGTTCTTAGCCGCACTCGACCGCGTCGCCCCCTTGTGCCGCCGTCAACCACCCTCCTCCGCTGATGTCCGACCACCTTACCCTCCATCAAGCCCTAATCTCTATCTTATCTCTTCTTCTACCCTCGTAAGCCCTAAATTCAACCCCAAATCCCTATTAACCCTCTAATTCTCCAAATTTTCTCTATTTTCCCCCAATTAATCCAAATTTTCATCGATAATTCAACTTTTTATGCAATAGGCAAGCTTGTGGGAGATCTGTTGCTACGATTACAGAGATACCCCTTGGGGAATCGACTTGCACTTTGGGCAGCGCTTAGGAGTCGCAACAATCGCTTGGTAAACTCGTTCCATCTCATTATTTGTGATCGTATAGATATAGATATATATATATATACATACATACATACATACATACATGCATACATACATACATATACATACATTGGAGTGCTTGATTGTCACGGCATTACACCATGCCTCCACGGACTCGATCTGGAGGCACGCAGTCCCTTGCTAAGAAGAAGAAGACCGGTGACCCCGACGCTTCTTCCTCTGCAGCAGCACCACCACCCCCTCCACCACCAGCACTACCAGCACCACCACCAGTACAGCCAGTACTGCCACCACCCCTTATTGAGACGTATGGGATCACTTTCAGAGATGACGCATATCACGCCAAATTTGAGAGGATCTCTAGACTTCAGATCATACCCACTAGGTTCACTCACATTCACACACTCGAGCGCCTAGGGCTACACCAAGATTTGCACGAGCTATACGATAATGTTGGTTGGGGTGATTTTCTGTTGGTGTCTGTGAACAGCTATGTTCGACCGACACTAAGGTCTTGAGTTCTATCCGTATGACTCCTATGGGTTATTCATTCAGGCTCATGGACCATGAGTGTGAGATTACTCATGACATGGTCCGTGCTTAATTTCATTGGCCCCTAGTTCCAGACCGTGACAGGGCATACAGCATAGGTCATCTCACCCCCCCCCCCCCCTCATTTTCTGCTGATGCATTCTAGGAGCAGATCACAGGCATCCCACTCTTCGATCCTAGTCGGTTGAAGGCTTCATCGATAGTCCACC
The DNA here is from genome assembly GCA_030789695.1 of Scilla litardierei. Classification (NCBI taxonomy): domain Eukaryota; kingdom Viridiplantae; phylum Streptophyta; class Magnoliopsida; order Asparagales; family Asparagaceae; genus Scilla; species Scilla litardierei. Next base: position 147,931,919 of record CM061141.1, read on the forward strand.
CCTGCCTATGCCTCGCATAGCACTTTTAGTAACTACTTTATTTGGTAGGCCAAAGTAGGGACTCTCTTTACACCTGAGCTTTTCATCTTGTCGGCTATGCCGCGGGAGAGAGCATTCGAGGCTGGCAGGGACGTCCTAGTTCCTGTCGTGTCCATCGATGTCGCTAGTTGGTTCTTCGACCGCATTCTTACCTCGATCGCCTACACCAAGGCGATATGTTGTTGCAGTCTCACCCTTCTTGCCCCCATTTTTGATATCCAGTTTCCAACTCCGTTGGCCCATGCTACGTGACATACATCTCTTACCGACCACATCGTATCTCGTATGCATATGATCCGATCACATGGCAAGCACCATTGGGTTTGGCTCCATGGTCCCTTCCATGCAGATTATATCGTGCTTCCGAATCTTGATCAGACTCACGTGGGACCAGCAGGTGATGAGTGGAGGTTCCATATGGAACTCTACATTCCACCTATTTACGTGCTTGAGCCTGATGACGATCAGCAGCCTCCCGTCGATCCACAACAAGCTAAGATTCATGTTTTTCAGCTTGTTTCTGAGCCTTTGCATGTACCCAGCACATCGGTTTCCACATCTATTCATGCTGATGGTTCCACATCTGCCTTTGTCCCTGAGAGTTGATGGGAATCTAGTCCCACCCCAAGTGGTTTGTTTTGATGATGATCACATCAAATGTTGTTAAATTACTAATCATACTACTTAAGTGTGTAGATTGTGCAATAAGCTAATTGAAGCTCGAAACATACTCCGAGAAGAAGAACTATAACTACGCACGTAGAAGATGAAGATGGATTGAGCTCACATTCCACGTCTACATCCTAAAGCTTTAGCACAAGAGGAGCTCGACGATGAAGCTCAAAGAATGTGCTCAATCTTAAGCTAAAGAGGAGCTCAAACTCAAGTGAAGCCTACGCAACTAGCTCAAGCTCAACCATAGCTTCAAGTTCTTCATAGAGTCTATAGTGTGTGAGTTGTTTTTCATTTTCTTAGGATTATGTCAAAGCCAAGAAAGGATATGCACACACACAAAATTATTTTCTAAAATGTTTTTAAACTTGTTTTAAAACTTATTTGAGAGCATACTTTTCATAGAAGCTAAGTTTCAACTTGTAGTCAACTACAAACACCCAGTAGTTCCTACACTGATTTCTGTCTTCTCTCTGAAAAGATACTCTGGTAGTCAGCTACCAAAGTTAGGGAGTCGACTACCAGTTGTAGCAGAATTTCTCAGAAACACTCTGGGAGTCGACTACCAAAGGTAGGGAGTCGACCACCAGCTGTGTGACCAGAATTCCTTGATTCACTCTCTCATTTAAAACTTGATTTTGAATCATTTCGAATTCTCCTTTAGCTCTATAAATAGAGACCATATGAGAACATTTTCCTCACCAATTTATTCTTGAGTAAAATTCTTATTCTCTCAAAAGATCTCATCGTTCTCATTGCTCTCAAATTTCTTCATAGCCAAAACGGTTTTTCAATTTCTGGTCGTATTGCTTATATTCTTTTATAATTCTTTTTAAAGATCATTATTATTTGGCTATTGCAAATTGGTTTTCAAAATCCTTCTTTTGATTGTTCATATTCTCAAAGGATTTTTGAAACATCTAGATTCTAGATCACATTGAATAATTTCATATTCTTTGTGGGATCTAAGAACACATCAAGATTCTAGATCACATAAATTCATATTCTTTGTGTGATCTACGAATGATTTAAATTCTTTTAGCCACGTTAAGCACAATTGCTAATTTAATCTTGGCTATAGAATTATTGGGTGTAAAACCAATCTCCACTAATTCATTGTGGTGTATTGGATCTGATCTTATTTCTTGTAGTCCCTTTGTGATAAGGGTTGTGAAAATCCTAGACAAGTCTAGGTGGTTGTAAATCCTTGTTGTAGGCAAGGTGTTTGTGAAAAGTACTCGGATTGTGAGGCAAGGTAAAGTCCTCAGGTTGTGAGGTAAGGGTAAAATGCTAGACAAGTCTAGTTGGTTGGAAATCCTAGTTAAGGCTAGGTATTTGTATTGCTAAGGCAATAGTGGAAATCTCGTACCGGATTGGTCGGGGACTGGACGTACCCAAGTTGTGGGGAACTAGGATAAAAATCCTTGTGTTTGGGTTTGCACTCTCTGTAATTGTTTGTTTCTATTTGCTTTTATTGATTCATTGAATATTACTCTTGTAACTCATTTATAATATATTGCAAAGATCAATTTTTGTATCTTCTTTTCTCTTATACTTCTGTGCAATCTTATATATCTTCATTAAGTATTTCATTAACTAGGCTGTGCTTAATTTCCCTCTGGGAGTCGACTACTGTTCATAGGGAGTCGACTACCAGAAGAGTTTTATCTCTGATTTGATTTTGAAGATTTATTAAGTTGATTAAGAACCAAGCGTAGATCACTCTACTTGGTTTCTTAGGCAACATTAGAAGGCTTTGAATTTTGTTAATCTATTAAGAACGAAAAATTTTATTTTATACAACACTATTCAACCCCCCCTTCTAGTGTTGTTTGACATCCACAGGATCCAACACCCACATCTATGTCTGGTGTCATTCCCGTTATTCCTAAGAGTGATGAGCCGTCCATTCCTTCATCCATTGAGATTCCTGCATCTCTTGATATTTCGATGTCGGGTGTGATCCTACCTTCTGCACCCACATCCATTCCACCCGTCGATGTTCCTATCTCCACTGCCATCGTATTCTCTGAGAGTGTCATGGTGTCTGTCACCACATCTGTTGCCATGACATTTGTACCCACATCTGCTTCTATCGAGACTCATGTCATTTCATCTGTTGCACCCGTGTCTGAGAGCGTACCTGTGTCTCAGCCTCATCTGGAGGCTGAGCTTCCTCCTATGAGCCTTGCTCATTCCACTCACCCTATCGTAGCTCCACACATTTTTGGAGGCCGAGGGAATTCTGTCCGTGCATGTCCATCTTCTTCCACTATTGATGACACTTCTTCATGCTTACGCATAGTTAAGTCTGCAATAGATAGGATTAGAGGAGATTTTTGATCCCTTGCCCAGACTGTTGCTACCATGCAGCCCCATATTTCTATCATTCCTGGTATTCAGCAGCCGCTGAACCAGGTCTTGGGCCTTTTGCTACTACAGCAGCAGCATGCCCCACCACCCTCACCACCCCCACATGGAGGTGATGGTTCTGAGTCTGGGTAGGCGTCCGATTCTGATGCGTGATGTCATTTGCCCCCATCTCTCCCCATATTTTTGTATGCACCGATGTCTTCGCCTTTTCAGGGCACCATATATTACAGCTTAGGGAAGAGTATCTTTTGACCATTTTTGCATACATTCATCATTTTGCATGCTTGACTTGCATTTAGTTATTATCTATCATATAGATGCATTAGGATTTTATTTTATTATCTTTCTTTTATTCTACACCATTCTAGCATCCATACCCACCCACCCATATCTTATATGTTCATGTACCATACTTTGCACATTGAGGACAATGTGATGATTAGCTTGGGGGAGTGAGTGTACTCACGTACTTTTATTTTCACTTTTATTTTATTTTTCTTTATTTTTCACTTATTTTCACATCTTTTTCACTTCTTATTTTCTTTTTACCATGCATCATATTTTCTTCACTTTTGGAGTGCTTGCATGTGTATATAGTTAGTTTTTGATTTATCCTTATTTCTTTTACTTTCTTTGCTAGAAGTGAATTCGCTATGATGAATTAAGCTTGAAAATCACTATACATGTGCACAAATCCTTTCACCACACTACTGACTTTGGTTCTAATGTCATTTACGATATATTTGTGTGCACTTGAGAAAAAGGACTTCCAATGTGATATTCAGTGTTTCTGAATGAATTTTAATGTTGACATGCCTAGGAAGCACTTTATTGTATGCTATTTATAGAAATCACACCAAGACTCACGCATTGACTGCAGTTTACCTAGAGTGCTGCTTTCATATCTATATCACTTCTTATTTGCATGAATTGTGTGTGAAATCTTTGGGTAGAATGAAATAAATGTCATTTGATAAGCGTAGCTTAGTCTGTTTTTAAAAATTAAACTGAGTAGAAGACATTACACTGCCGAAGTAGTTATACACATACAAAGAGTGAACCGAGTGATATCATTTATTTTTTTCGCCACATATCTTGAAAAATTTTCTATACATACAATCATGGAAAATTCTCCCCTAGAGTGATTCTTATTTCAGCATATTTCCCAATTCGCCAAAAAGCCAAAAAAAGCTCCAAAATCCCAAAACCACAAAAAATTTTGCAAAGCATTGAGTCTTGTGTATATATGTATTAGGAAAAAAAGAAAAAACAAAGAAAAAAAGAAAAAGAAAAAAAAATACAAAAGAAAAGAAAAACAAGAGGGATAAAATATGTATATAAATAAAGATATGCGTATATACACAAGATCCTACCTTTTAAATACATTTTCTTTTCTTTTCTTTCACATTTCTTTTCTGGAGCTACAATATTCGAGAACAGCCATTTTCTTGATATTTGATCCCATTACCCCTATAGATAAGCTTGGGGGAGAAAATCCAATGATGAGTGAGAGAGTGATTACTTATATGTGCATTACTACCGAAGCTGGGTAATCTCTAATACTTAGGGAGATGACTTTTAGTATGACGACGCCTATAAGTTGAAAAATGGATATGAAATTCATAAGACCATATCTTTCTATTTGTTTGGAGAAAGAGCAACCATGGCAATAGCCCATGGTATCCTTTTATTCATTCATAGGAGGTTACACCTAGTAGCCCAAGGGTTCACCCCACTACATGGTAGTGGGGTGTTATGGTGGATAATGAGGGAGGGGAGACCATAAATCTCCCTCACTCATAACACTCCCCCTTATCCATCCATTACCTTGGACGTAGCATATGAATGAATCAAGATTCATGATGCTAATGGGGTGGATACTTCTGGATCCAGAGTAAATATGTTTGCCTCGTTAAAACCTTAGCTGTGGAAAACCCAGTGGGAAAAACCAACAGTCTTAAGGAAAAAGAGTACAACCCACATGTTACTCCCCCTAATCCGTACAAGCTTTAGGCTTGTAGGTCTCTCAGCTGTACAAAAGTGCATATAGGCAGAGCCTTAGTGAACAACTCATCTAAATTATTACAAGACTGAATCTGATGTACTTCGACTTGCTTCTCCTCATGTAGGTCGTGCGTCCAAAAGAACTTAGGAGATACGTGCTTCGTCTTGTCGCCCTTGATGAAACCAGTCTGTAGTTTAGCTATGCAGGATGCATTGTCCTCAAATATCGTGGTTGGCTCAAGGTCACTAGTCTTCAGGCCGGTAGTCACTAAGACGTGATGAATGACTGAACGAAGCCATACACATTCTTTGCTTGCTTCATGGATCGCGAGGAGCTCTGAATGGTTGGAAGAGAATGCTGTAGTGGTTTTCTTCATAGATTTCCAGGAGATGGTTGTACCACCGTAGGTGAACACAAAACCAGTTTGTGATTTCGAGGTGTGAGGATCAGACTTGTAACCTGCATCTGCATAACCAATTAAAGTGGGAGATCCACCTTTAGGGAAATATAATCCCAGGTCAATTGACCCTATGAGGTAGCGCAGAAGCTGCTTAACTCTATTCCAGTGGCGCTTTGTGGGCGCTGCACTATATCTGGCTAGAAGATTCACTGAGAACGTTATATCGGGACGCGTAAAGTTAGCCAGATATAGAAGTGCTCCAATGGCACTAAGGTAAGGTACTTCAGGACCTAACATTTCCTCCCCCTCTTCCAGCAGACGGAAGGGGTCCTTATGTACATCTAAGGATCTAACGACCACTGGTATACTTAGAGGATGCATTTATCCATTAGGAATTTTTTCAGTAATTTCCTTGTATATGTGGATTGGTGTAACCGGATACCACCATGTAGGTGTTCGATCTATAATCCAAGACAATATTTTGTTTTGCCTAGGTCTTTCATTTCAAAAGTATTCTTTAGGCTTGCAGATATCTCATCGATCTCTGCAGGAGATCCAATGAGATTTAATTCGTCCACATAAACGTGACTATAACAAATCCTGTTACCGATCTTTTAATAAAGATACATGGGCAGACTTCATTATTAGTGAAATCTTGCTGCGCAAGGAAATCACTCAGTCTATTATACCACATTTTACCTGATTGCTTAAGACCATATAATAATCTTTGAAGCCTTATAGAGTAGACGTCCCGAGGTCTCTCTGCTATCTCTGGAGTTAATTTATATCCGTTGGGGAGTTTCATATAGATATCTTTATCTATATTTCTATATATATATATATATATATATATATATATGCAGTCACAACGTCCATGAGCTGTATTTCTAGGCTTTCCAGAGATGATAGGCTTAATAAAAATCGGAACGTGATCGCATCCATAACAGGGGAATATGTTTGTTCATAATCTATCCTCGGTCGTTGGGAAAATCCCTGTGCTACAAGCCGTGCTTTGTAGCGTATGATCTCGTTATTTTCATTTCTTTTTCTGATGAAAACCCACTTATAACCCACAGGTTTTACACCTTCAGGTGTTTGGACTACTGGTCCAAAAACTTTGTGTTTCAAGAGTGAGTCCAGCTCTACTCCTATTCCCTCGTTCCACTTTGGCCAATCATCTCTGCGTTTCGCAAGAGATCGTGGTTCGATGTCATTGTCGTAATCAGCTACATGCACGATAATATTGAACGCAAAGTTATCGTCAATGACAGTGCTTTTTCTGTCCAGTACCTCCCCAGTACGTACAAAATTTAACGATGTTTCTCCTATAGTTTCATCTTCAGGGAAATGTAGGAGTGGAAAGGTAGTTGGCCTGAGCTCAGCATCATGTGTAGGGTTCATCTTTATTTCTCCAGGATTTTTTGCTTTTTCTAGGAGCTTTGTCCTTCGAACCTGGTTGGCATCCTCTCTTCAATTGAGGTACAGCCAATTCTACTGTCGGTGGATTCCATCCACCTTTGGGGATGTCAATCCTAACTGTCGTATTGGCAGCAGGGACGTTTGATCTGATAATCTTCTGGTTGTCAGTAAAATTATCTGGTAGTAAATATACTGTATTCTAAAGATGAAGGATCTTCAGGATCTCATCTTCGCATTGACTAGTATACGGATCATAATGAGACAAAGTCTTTGTGTCCCAAGAAATGGTTTCAGAAGATTCTGGCTTCTTAGACTGTGTGCCTAGTTTTGGAAAAACATTTTCATCAAACTCACAGTCATCGAGATGTGCCCTAAATGCATCACCCATCAGGGGTTCACGATATCTAATTATAGAGGGTGAATCAAACCCTATATAGATACCCAAATGACGCTGTGGACCCATTTTGGTCCTTTGAGATGGTGCAATGGGGACGAAGATTGCACAACCAAACACTCTCAAATGAGAGATATTTGGAGGTGCACCATACGCTTTCTGCATCGACGATAAAATATGGCCACCAGAGGGCCGTATTCTGATAAGCGATGCAGCATGCAATATGGCATATCCCCCAAGCATTAACAGGAAATTATGATTGTATCATCAACGGACGTGCAATCCATTGCAGTCTATTTATCAGAGATTCTGCTAACCCATTCTGGGTGTGAACATGTGCTACTGGATGTTCAACTTCGATGCCAGTTGCTCGGCAATAGTCTTGAAAGACTTGAGAAGTGAATTCTCCCGCATTATCAAGACGTATTTTTTTGATATGGTTATCGGGGAAATGAGCATGCAACTTAATTATTTGTGCCAATAGCTTTGAAAAAGCTAGCTTGCTGGTGGACAATAGGCACACATGAGACCATTTTGATGATGCATCTATCCGTACCATAAAGTATCGAAATGGTCCACTTGCGGGGTGAATAGGCCCGCAAATATCCCCATGTATTCTCTCCAAGAAGCTAGGAGACTCTAATCTCACTTTCAGTAGGGATGGTTGCGTTATTAGTTTACCCTTGAAACAAGGTAGACATGGAAAGTCACCCTTCTGAAGAATCTTTAGGTTCTTCAGATTATTTCCAAAATATTGGGTGATTTTGTGGTGCATCATTGCCGATCCAGGGTGACCAAGTCTTTTATGCCAGAGTTTGAATCCTGGCAATGAAAGGCACATCTGGTGCACAGTCAAATTAGCTTCTATATGTTGAATATGAGTATGATAGAGACCCGGTGGAAGTCCCTTAAATCTTCTAAGACAGTTTTAAACCGTCTTTTTGACGAGTAACATACAGATATTCATCCTCATTTATATCTTTAGTTTCTAAGTGATATCCATTTAAACGAATATCCTTGAAACTTAACTGATTCCTATTTGATTTAGGAGAGAAAAGTGCATCTTTTATTATTAGTCTCGTGTTATTTGGGAGCAAAATCATTGATTCACCAGATCCTTCAATTATGTTTGACAGTCTGGAAATAGTAATGACAGGACCATCATAATCATTTAATCTAATAAAATAGCTTTTTTACGAAGGATTGTGTGCATCGAGGCACTGTCCACTAGGCACTCACACTTCATCTATAGAACATGAATTCAATACTTTAATAAAAAGAAAGACATTCATTATTGAAAAGGAAAGATATAACATGATTAAGCAAACTACAGATGAAGTAGTGATAACAGATAAAGTAAATGCATAACAGATAAATATGACATCAGTCTAGGAGGTCGTCATTCTCGAACTCGTCCATTGTGAACTTGGTTGACGGATGGTTTTCCACCAGATTTGTTTCAACGGGAGACTTCAGGCTCGCCTAATACAGATCTTGGAGGTCTCGTGGAGTATGACAGTTTCTAGACCAATGTCTAGTCATGCCACATCTGTGGCATTTGTCCTCCCAATTTTTCTTGGGAATAGATGGCTGTCCAGCGTTCTTTTTCTTCCACTGAGCTTCTTCTTTCCCTCGTTGTTGTTTCTCTGGGGAAGGCCTCTGGCCTGCCTCTTAGGGGCTTTCCCTTTGTTGAATTTCCCCTTCTGTTTGTTCTTCTGCTTCTGGGAAGAAACTTTGTGAGCCTCGGGGAGAGAAGCTGAGCCTACAGGGTGTAGGTTATATGTGGCCAGTAGCAAGTCTCTGTTCTGATCTGACATGAGAAGGCAAGAGTGTAGGTCAGAGTACTTGGAGAACAGGCGTTCACGGTACTGTTGCATGAGGATTGCATCATTCTCATGGAAGGATGTGTAAGTCTTTTCCAGCATGCGTTCTTCCGTGACTTCTTCACCACACAACTTCAGGTGTGAGATGATATTGTGAAGTGCTGAGTTATACTCTGAAACGGACTTGAAGTCCTGAAGTAGGAGATTCGGAGATTTTCCCACTCACAACGTACACGTGGGAGGATCACATCGTTCTGATGCTTATACATGTTCTCCAGTGCAATCCAAAAATCTAGTGGATCTTCTACAGTGAGATATTCGGCCTTCATGGTCCGATCAATATGTCGTCTGATATAGATTATGGCTTTCACCTTATCTGTCACGCCCCATTCACACATATACCTTGTACGACGTCCCAAAGCGGGGAAAAGGAAGGATGGAACCTGATAAGCCGCGGTATTACACCAAGCGTGTACGGTAAACACACAATAAGCAGGCCACTGCGAATGCTGGGATCATACATCACAGATATATAAAGAAAGAAGCAATACATATAGACATCACAGAGAGTACATATCAACAGAACCACATAACCAAAGAGCGTACCACACACCAGCGTCAAGTTCAAAGTGAACTGTCTCTAGTACATACGTGACAAGTGCTACAAACCACCAGCATAAAACACAGCTACAAAAGACAATACACTCACCACTCAACCCAACTCACACCACAAGACATAGCCCAAAAGTGGTGTCCCCCAACCAAAACCCACGTCTAAGGAGTCCCCTGAGGGACACTCTACTCTGGTGTTCTCTGCTCAAGACCTGAAAGAAAAATGAGCACGTTAAACGTGCCCAGTAGGAAGCTAACTAGGGTAGGAAAAATCATTTAGGGTTATGAGTGTAACGGCAATAAGAGTACAAGCAACCAATGTAAAAAGTACAACACACGAGTGTGCAACAACAACAACACATATATGATTCAGTAATTAGTTGATGTTAGTGATATTTTTGGAAGCATGTGTATCACCTAAAGATAAGGGCATGACCTTACCCCAAATTTGGGGTGAATATAGCACACGACGCAGTGGACACGGGCACTGTACGCCGGGCCTCTCAGCTCCCCCGTCCCTGGCAGGAGTGAGGCTCTCCACAAAGTAACACAACCTTCGTATGTTCCCTCCACTCCCGGTAAAAGCGAGTGGGTGTAAGTATCGCATATCATATATCACTTTTCCCAACTTCTCAGTCCAGCCCCTTAAAGTTAAGTTATACCCAAACTTCCCACATCCCAATACTAGGATGTTCACCCGCCTTAGAGCAGATCGAGACATCCCAGTTAACATGTCAGGTATCATAATGTGCAATGGCCATACACAAGTTTACAAAAGCATTACCTGGCACAACATTTTAAATAGCCAATTTTTCGAGTTTCTCCAACTTCAAATTCATTTGGGCATTTTATCGAACATATGGCGTTCGCCATGTAAATGTGACATGTCACACCATAAAATTTAGTAACAAATAGCTTAACCAAACTTAAATACATGCATCTACTTCATTCATGCATTTTGGAGTGAAACATTAGCAATATTACACACTTCCAACTTTACCCAACACCATCCAGCATACTGAAATTGCAAACTCAGCTAGAAAGACAGCATATTTAACCCATTTCTCTTACGAATTTGACAAACCTCAAAGAATGAAAGTTGGAGATATTATAGTCCTGAGTTCACCCATAAAATGTCATACAGAAATGTGAAGTATATGATTTATAGTGAATTGTTTAGTCAAGTGTGTCAAGTCTGTTCTGTAGACAGATTTCTGGAGCTGTCTTCCAAGCCAATTTTAAGCATCTTGGAGCCAGAATTACTACATATAAGCACTCTGGTGAACTTTTAGATAAAATTCTTAAGTTTCCAACGAGACCAATATCAACAAAATCCATGAAGTGTGCAGGTAATTGTGCTCATTTTGCTAACCTGTGTACAGCTTGACAGAATTTCAGACAACTTGCAAACATGGAATTATTTCTCATACTTATTGAACTCAACATATGACAAATTTTATATGACTTTGGGGTAGGACTTCAAGATCTACATATAAGTATTTTTTTCAGAGAGTGATTCCAACTACAGAAATCAAAATTGATGTGTAAACACACCTACAGAATTCTGTTTTTCAGGAGAGAGTGATTTGCTAGGAAATACAAGGGAAAGATTGAATCTTTTGGACTAAATTAAACATGATACATGAAATTAAGATCATAAACAACTTAAATAACATGCTAACATTCTCATATCTCTAAATAAAAATTCCCAAGCCATAGTTAGAATCCTACCTCTAGAAAGCTTCTCCCTTCCTTTCTTCACTTTTTCTTCCTTTCTCCTTTCTTTCTTCTTGAAGTAGCCTAGGGTTTTCTTCAATTTTGAGGTAAAACTAGGGTTTTTGAGTGTTGATGAAATGAAAAAGGATAGAGGGGGAGTTCGGCCAGGTTGGGTGAGGGGAGAGGGGAAAATAAATTAGAAAAGAAAAGAAAAGAAAAGAAGAAGCTTAAAGAAAGAGGTGGAAAGATTCTAGCTCTAGAACCCTCTTTAAGATAAGCATGTTCATTCTAGAATGACTATAATACCCTTCTCAAATTACCCCTCAAGTTTCAAGTATTTACAAGTTTGCCATTACTTTATATACACCCAACTTAAGTGTGTACGCACAGCAGCTTTTGGCCAAAAGACCGTTTTGCCCCTGGCCTTTCTAAGAATTTACGGGTGTGCCACTAAACCCATCCCTTTTCACACTAGCCCCTCTCACACTAACCCACTCTTTCAAAATTTACAAGTTTGACATTTCTTTACACACCCACTTTCACTCTACACACACACTTCCACACATATGTCCAAATGACCAAAATGCCCCTACACTTTTCACGGAATTACACGACTGCCACGAGCCACATTTACGCCATATCACATCTTATCAACTCATTATACTCCATCTGCCTGTGCGTAGTGGGCTACCGTATCGGTCGTCGTATAGGACTAAACAGGTCGTGACGTTATCCACATCAGAGACTATTGGTATAAAAGCTGCCTCAGCAGTGCCTGTTGTCGTGGCCGTAGCTGTAGGCACATGAGTGGAGATTGTGGCCATAAGGCCATGTGCACGCAAGTGGAACTTCAGGTACACATGCCAGCTCAGATAATTCTTTCCAGCCGCATCGAGAACTTCAAAGTCGACACTCACTATTTTTGCCATATTATCTATGCATTTAAAATAACATGAATTAATAATAAAGCATATTAAAATTCATGTAAAATTAATAAATTAGTTGTGTGGATCGGCCAGTCACCACATAATAAAGTCCAAAGTCCATAAGATATACAGTCCAGAGAATACAAAAGATAAAAATGGATAAGTACAACTTGGAAACTCATTGGAGTCCCAACAAATTTGCAATTTTGCCTCCGTCTTCAAGGAAAGATACTCCGGTCTTTGGCTTATACAAATATATCCTCACTACAATTCAATTTCTCTCAAAAAATAAAAGAAAATGAGAGGAATATAAAATGGTGACAAACTGGCCGATCCAAAACCACAACGTAATTTATTAAACATCCACACAATTTATAAATTATGCAACAAACACATGCATAAATCATTGCGCAACATCACATGCAAGTAATTATATGGAAAAATTAAAATATTTAATAATTACTTAGGCCACGAGGAGACATATTATGCACCGTAAGGTTAGATAACTAACGACAGCGATCTCAGGACCTTTCATAATTATTAAACATAAAAATACTATTTAATCCAATGTAATAATTATGCAAATAGTGATATTATTAATATTATATGGACCAAAAACATTATTTTATTAACAAAAATTCTCCAAAAATTAAAATTTATTGCCAATAAATGATTTTTGATTTTTCCTTAGTTTTTCAGAATTTTCCAAAATTTTCTGGATTTTTCTGATTACATTAAGGATTTTTAATAGAAAATCGGATTTTAAAAAAGATTTTACTATTTAGAAAGGCCCTTTATATGTAATAAGAGACATTTTGGGCCAGCTAAGGGCATCAGGCTCAGTAGCAGATATAAATCTATTTATTAAAACAGGTTGAGAATCAAAATACAACTACCATAAATTTCAGTTTGTCTAGAAATTTCATAACAGTCAGGTTTAACAGCGAATTTCTCCATATTTTTGTACAGAATATGACAATTCAATGTAAATGAAAGTTATACATATAGATGTCCAGGGTTCACATATCTGTTTTTATGAAGTTTAGATGAGTATTCTATTTTCTACAGAATTTACGCCAAAGTGTACATGTGCTGGAATTGAAAACAGAAACTGCATTGACTTCATGACTTAAGTACTCCTAATTGCAGTTCAATTCAGAAAACGTGGAATACTAAAAAGTTGTAGATCTTGAAGTTATCTTTCCAACGAGACCAAGAACACTAAATTTCATTAAGTATTGAGGGACAGATCACTATTTTCGTGAAAGGTGTCCAGACTGGATAAAATCAGTCATGTTGGAAAGATTAAATTCTTACACCTATTTACAGTCCGAATTAGACAAAGTTCATAACATGAAGGTTGTAGAAAATAGTCCAAACCTTTAGCTAACAATATCAGTTCTAGATTAAGAGGAATAAATAAAATAATGAGCATGTAAATCTGTCCTGATTTCCAGCAACATATCATAGCATGTAAATTGCTTCGGGCAATAACCGGAAAATCCTTTGGCATGCCGCTTCAGGCGGGTTGGTCTTCAACAGAGATGAAGACAATAATGAAGATAATTTTATTTTGTTTGTAATAAAATAGTTTTTATTTGTATTTTGATTTGATTATTACAAGCAACTTGCATAAGTTATAAAAAATTTTATGGTCCATAATCTATATCTACGGGAAAAGAAGTATACCTCTAGATCAATGATCTAGGGAAGAACCAAAAAAGATCCGTAGACAGAAAAAATTCCTCGCTCCCGCAATGCCTTGCAAGTAATCGATCGCTCGTCGTCGCAAAAACGTTGCCGCAACAACTAGATTCCTTCGCAAGTGGGAAAAATATGTGGGGAAGATGGAATAAAATTTTGTGGCTAAAAAAATTCCTAGAGCTTCGTGCTAATAACGTGTTTGGAGAAAGAGCAACCATGGCAATAGCCCTTGATATCCTTTTATTATATGAATTGTGCTAATAACAATATTATTATTGTATGAGTTGTGTGATGTTTCTTATACTCCAAGTAGAAGAAGTCAATTTAAATTTGTGTTGGCTATGAGTATGTATACTGTTTTCTATGCCTTAGACGATGCTTAACGTTAAAACGATTTCATATTTCACAAAATTTACATTGTTCTCAGTTTTAATATCTAGTGTACGAAATATGAAATGATATTGAAATAAAAATGATAGTGTGTTTAAATTCTTTATTGGTGCACTTCGACGAGTGAATTCAAGTTCTGAGTGGATGATCTAGCAATCCCCTTTCTTCGCTTTCTTTTCTATTTTTAGCTTTCTTTATTTTTATTCACCGGGTTCGCTTTTTTATTTATCTTTCTCGATAACGAGTAAGAATTAAGCTTGGGGTATTTTGATATGCTCATATTTTACACTTTATTTTTGGATATTTTCATGTCATACTAATTGCTCATATTGCATATTTGAAGCTTAAACGACGATCCTACTTGGTCGATTGATTACAAATTGCTAGGGATTTCTACTTAGATCTTGAGAGCTCAAGAGAGGATCTTGATCTATAGGAAGCCCTGGATATCTGATTTAGACCTATAATTTGGATATCCTAGATTTGGTGCACGAGAGTGACCAAAGCTAGCATCTTTATTATATTTCTCTGATTATATTTATCTGTACGACGGTAAGATGAATACGAACCATCATAACCTAGATTCGAACTCACATCGAACGACAGTGGACTTGAGCGAGAATTGAATTATATTGTCGATCTGAATGCTAATAATTCAACTCGGCTTGTGCAAGAGCGAAGCTCCAGCTTGAGTTATTTTAGACTTGTGTAGCGCGAGAGCGTGCACCGGTTCACAACATAGTTGTGACAATTTCACCCTAAACTAATAGTTATTAATTAGAAGTTCATATTCACATTGATACTCGAAAATCTATAGTGGGGATTCCTAGTCCTGGACATTTTTATTAATTGAATTACAACCGACACCATTACACATTTGTGACACTCTTCCTATGCCATTATTCACAATCTTTGCTACATCTGGACAACTGAGATAATACCAACAGTCTCCCCGTGATTCGATACATGCTCACTACTTAACCATGCACTTACGGTAAAACTACATTGTTTTCTGAGTACATCCAGACACGGTCTGATTAAATGTGGGTTCAGCTTTCCAAGCTCTCTCTCTCTCTCTCTCTCTCTCTCTCTCTATCTCTCTCTCTACAATCTCTCTCTCTCTCTCTCTCTCTCTCTCTCTCTCTCTCTCTCTCTCTCTCTCTCTCTCTCTCTCTCTCTCTCTCTCTCTCTCTCTCTCTCTACCCACTTATGTCTAGCTGTCTGAAGAAGGATTGTCAGACGACTGAACTCTGCATCAGCCATCTAACGAGTATTCTTCAGACGTCTGATTGCTTAAAGTTGGTTCTTCAGTTAGTTCCTTAACCAACTCACTTTTCAGCCGTCTGTAGTAGTGTTACCAGACGACTGAACAGTTGATCAGCCATCTGGAAACACTTCTTCAGACGTCTGACGATGTGGAAAATCTGCTCGTCTATACCTGTTAGACAATGGATTTCTTAGGTTGATTTCTTGGTTTTGTGTAGTTTTGAGCGAGTATTTAAGCCCGATTGTGAGCGATTTTTTGACACTAATACACACTGAATAGAGATCATTTTAGTGAGCAAAAAACCTTTTTCAAGCTTCACTATTCACTATTGTTCTCTCTCTTTCCCTCTTTGAGCGCCTTGAATTTTGTATTGAACTCTAAAACTCAAGGAAAGTCTACAAGTGCACAAAACTGAATCTAGCACTTGGCAACAACTCTTCATTGCCTCTACACTTCATGTTAGTAAGTACATTTAATCAAGACAATAGAAAGAGTGTATTTTCTTATTCATTTCATTTGTGAAACCTAGCTTCTGGGTTGTGGAAGTATTCTATCTGGAAAGAGAGGTTGGCCCTTGGAATATGGTATGCTATCTTGGAAAAGATAGACTCTTGGAAAAGATAGGCTCTTGGAAAAGAGTGTGTGGCCCTTGGAAAAGTATGAGTTATATTGGGTTGCCTTAGAAAAGGCTTTGATAGTGGAAATCCACAAGACTCTGGAAAGAGTGTGGGACTGGAGTAGGCAATTACCGAACCAGGATACTTCGTGTGATTGCAATTGTTTTTGTTATCTTTGTGGGTTTGCTAATTGTCTTACTTTATTTTATTCTGCATTGCAAGAATTTATTAATTAGCTTTAAATTTCTATTACATTATTCAAACCCCTTTTAATGTGTTGATTAGTAGTATAGTTAGATCCTACAAAGCAAAGTTATGTGCAATTCTGTGTGTCACAAAATTCTTCAAAATTTTCATTTTCAAATTCACTAGCATGACTGTTTTTAATAGAAATAATTTTTGAAGAAAGTATGTTTTGAATACATTTGTAAATGAATTCAAAAAGTGCTTCATTCTTATTCTTTAAAAACAATACACATTTAAATCTTAAAAAAATCATCCACTGTAACAAAAGAATGTTTACGTCCATTAAGTAATACAACCCTAGAGGGACCAATTAGATCCAAATGTAAAACTTCCAACGTCCTATCAGTGGTAATTGCATTTTTTGCTTAACAGAGCTTTAGTCGTTTTGTCATATTGTTATGCATCATATAAATGATCTAATTTGAAATTAATATTCACATGACCGAGTCTTTTATGCCATAGAAATGGGTCATTTGTAGAAGCAACTAAGGATACATTTGAATCATGAAAATTAATGGATAAAGTGTTTATATTATTCTTTTATTTTCCTTTTCAAGGAGTTATCATAAATTAAGCAAGCATCCTTATCAAACACAACTTTATAATTTTTATCACAAAGTTGACTTATGCTAATTAGATTATGTTTCAAACCACCTACTAACATAACATTTTCTATAAGAGGTTTAGAGATATCACTAACTGAGACGATACCGATGATTTCCCCTTTCCTATTAAAAAGTGGTGGATCCACCATTTTTCCTTTGGATTGAAGTGACCAATCTAGATGTCGATTATATGCTTGGAGCAACCGCTATCTAATATACATTTTTCTTTCATAAGTACCTGAAAATAAATCACTAAATATATTGGTACCCCTAGAAGGTGGGTCAATGTGATTAACTTAAAGAGCTCTCTAAAATTCATGTCTACTGAGTTGAGTGAGATCCGATAAAAATTATAAAACTGAAATAAAAATAGAAAATATCAAAATTTTATTGTAGTTATAAGTCTGATAGATCAGTCAACTAATTAAGGCTTAGTGTCAACTAGCAGTGAATTAATCGACTAGTAAGCCTATTCTGGTCGACTAACCTGCAGCAAACAATATGTAGTTTGACAACAGCAGTGACTTGTAGACTACATGGCAATGATTTGTTGACTAGACATGCACAGAATGCAATCAGAGTAGATTTTAATTTATATTTTAGTGAAAACTTTTTATATGATTAAAAATTTTTATATAATCATTTTATACTAATTAATGTTCTGCTTTTTATAACTTGTTCCATTTTTAATGTAATGTATCTTTAGAGTCACATTTAAGTTTTGTGATATCTTATTTAGAATTGATTAAGAAATTCTATTCATGTGGAAACCAAACACATTTAAGTTTTGATTTTCTATTATTTATATATTTACTAGTCATAACCCGTACCCGCGGGCACGGTTCACTTAAGATTTTCCCCTAAAATTTGGTTTCCAAGACACTTTTTCCCCCTAAAATTTAATCTCCACGATCTTTCCCAATACACTTTTAATTTCAAAGTTTTGGTTCTCAAGACACTTTTCCCCCCAAAATTTAAGTTTTCCCACTAAAATCTTCAAAAAATCCAATCTCAAATATTGATTTACCAAGATTAAATTTCAGTCACTCTTTATCTTGTCCTAATCAGCCCTAGAAATTAAAAAAGGTTGTCAAATGTATAATAGAAGTCATAACACGTCCTGCGAGCACAGTTCATTTAAGATTTTCCCCACGAAATCTTTGTTTCGAAAAAAATTATTTTCACTGCCAAAATTTAGGGAGCTAAGTTTAAAAAGCATTATTAGCATAAATTTTGGGCGGCTTAGTATTAAATATTTCTTTACCATGAATCTATGGCCCAGTCTACAAATCCAAGTATATATTGCTACAAAAATTACTCGTCAGATCAAAATGAGCACTCCCATCTTTTGTATTGCCCAATTTTAATCTTTCAGGAACAGGTTCATAGCAGTGATGCCACTGCCACAGGAGAGTTTAAGCTTTGTGCAGTTATGATAAGAAGAAAATTCTACCCTACGAAATAAAATATTTGCAGCAAGCATAAGCAAAAAATAAGTGCCCACTAAACTAAGTTGCAGTGAAGCTAATAAGGTCAAGACAATTTGACCAATATTTGGTATACTCTATTGTACCAAGCACAATTTGACCCCAAGGTAATCCCCACACCGCACCATATCCTATTTGGACACATGCAAAATGAAGCGTGTAGAAAAAATAAATAATTTTTTTGTCAGGATACTGCTTAGTACAGGAGTGCTTCAATCAGTAGAGTGCCTGTTAAAGAAGATATACCTTGTCATCATCTCTTTCCTTTGCATAGCCTTCCAGCTTTGCTTTCCAAACTGGCATGCTTTGCAATTTGAAATGTGATCATCAAGTTTCTTAATATCATTTTCCATTATATTGGATTTCAACTGCAACAGTCCCTAATGATGATAGTGCACAAATTCCATACGCGTATGATATTTTTTTTGATTGGGTAAGCAGTTTGCTCCTCCTCTGATGGATTAAGATCAAAGCTTTTCCATTTCATTTTTTACTTTAAAAATATCTTAGCCAACTTCACCTTTAATCAAGCAACTTTTGTTTTTGAACACAACTTTATAACTGTTTACAACCAGTAGTCCAACAATTAACAGGTATTGATCAATTTAAGGGACATACACGGTAATGCACTCGCCATTTCCTATTCGAACCTTCGACGTGTTTGTGCTCCCTAGTTCTCCGAATAGACCCTAGTTTGCTGACTTCAAAGGCTTGATTAATACAAACACTTAAAAGATGATGCATGCCTTTCACTATGTTTTAAAATTATTGCTGCAGTGAAATCAAATGGAAATTGAAACATGTTTGGAAGCAAAAGGCACTGAATTATCCTTTAACTCCAGTAACATTACAATTCAAGGCTTGATTAATACCAACCCACTAAAATCATGATCCACTTATTACGCTATGATTACAAACATGAATAACAGAAAAAAATAACCAACACCAAAAAACATGAACTACTTTGAAATATTCAACTAAACAACGTTTTGGCTCCACATCATCAATCATAAACACGTCTTCACACTGTAACATACAGCACACCCCACAGGAATACTCACAAAATTTTACTCAATAATTAACTGATGTGGTGTCATAAACATTTAACTTCATTTACATTACAACTCAGGGCTTGATTAATACCAACCTACAATGCACCACGTAATAATTAACCAACCAATAGAACTCCAAAGCAAATGGTACAATCATTCTCAGTTCAATGCCAAAGAAAATTCTACCCTATGAAATAAAATATTTGCAGTAAGCATAGGTAAAAAAATAAGTGCCCACTAAGCTACGTTGGAGTGAAGCTAATAAGGTCAAGAAAACAGTTTAAATCCGGTCAAGATAATGCCAAGAAGTATAGTTCCACAAAGCTGATGATGAGAAGATGGATTTTATGGCGTATCAGTAATAGTCAATTTTTAGTATGTTTGAGGCAAAGGTATTGTTATAAAAAGTGAAATGTGAGCCTGCATACGTTTGGCACAGGAACTTCTACATAGACCAACACCAAAACTTCTTACAGAAACTATTAAGGTGACATACAGTGAAATGTGAGCCTGCAAAGGTATGGTTGAACTTCCAAATTATAATCTAGTTATCTAATTTAAACTCATACATTGCAACTCACGGACCATCCTCTTGCAATCCAGACAATCCTCATTGATAAATCCAGACCATCCTCTTGCAGGAACTTCCATTAATGGTTGCTGGAAAACATACACAAAAATTCCAAAGAAAGTAATAAAAAGAGATGATTTTAATGCCATTTCACAAACCTACAGTGATATAATCGAAGTTCTCTGGCCACCAGTGAATTGATTAAAGCTCTTGCAGGGATTTGGTACAGACGAATAAAGAAAGACTTCAGATTTTTGCAGGGATTTGGTTTGCAGGGATTTTATGTTGCTCCTGCCAACATTGTTATTCAAGTAAGGATGATATTGATTCCGTTGTCTCCTTTCTCATGCTTTTTCACAGATGGATACATGAAGGCTTTAAAGTTGAGTTCATCCTTTGAACTTTGTTAAATGTAGCAGAAACATAACCAACAAATCGTACCGCCATATTTCAGTACGCCTTGGTTGTATTTCACCTATGATTGTTAATATTTGCTTTTCCTGATACGTCGTTGGGGCCTTCTAAATTTTATGGTAGCATAACCAAGATGTCTGGCATGTTATGCCATCATCTCAAGTTGAATTCGAATCCATTGAAAGATCTTTCAGCTACCTGAGAGCATATTATTGCAGTTCTTTCCTACATTTGAGGATATTACTGTTATTCATGATGCACCGCTCGTAGCATTTATCCAACACAGTTCTTGGACTATGTTATATTTCTTTTGATAATTTGCAGTCTTATCCATGGTTTGGTTAATGTTTTATGCATCCTCCTCCCACTGCAGGACTCAATCACCAAATTCAATTCAATTCAATTCAATTTGGTGAGTTCGGTATATTCAACGAAAAACACCCATTTCATTTAATCATGTAAAATATCGGTGTCATGGTGTAAAATAGTATCAATCTTTTGTATCATACAACACAAATGTTTGGAAATATCATTAAGCACTAAATATCATTAAGTGCTCTAATATGCAATAAATGTCACACATATGTGATAAGAGAAAAAAGCTCAATGTGGTAGTACACTGTCACAGAATTTATATGTGATTTTAAAATTGATATGTAAATCTTGCATGATTCGATCTGTATCCAACCCATTGCTATTCCAATTCCAAGCCACGATACCAACACAATATGTTGGCTCAGGATTTTATAGATTATTTGCTTCAGTCTGATATGCATCCAAACGTTGTAGTCGAAAATAGTTTCAGTAAATTTCATTTCATTTCTTACGGAGTGATGGCTGGAAACATCATACATGGTTTTAATGGGTTCGGTAATTTGGATGGTTGGAAATAGATTTTAAACCTCCGAAGTAACGTTATGATAATAATGCTAGAATTTTTTGCAGATTCAGAGTAATGTGCTAGTTGAATAACATGGATACATTTCAGTTGTATAGAATTTTTTACAGATCTAGTTGTATAGAATTCAACTGCCTAAATGTGCAAGAATTTCTTGAGCTTTCACTCACTAATTCAATTCAATTCAATTGAAGGGAAGCCAAAGGTGCATACCCATTTTGGAAACACTGTTTCATACCAAATCAGCCTCGTTGCTGCTTTCAGGCCTCAACGTGTGATCCACATTGATCCCAGAAGGCTGTCAATGTAAAGACCTCCTATGCTCATGGGTGGACCAGATTACTGATCGCTACTTGTTGTGGTGAGCTCCAACCATGCATATAAATGAATAGTTTCATCTAGAATTCTTGCCTGATCTGGGGTATTCTCTATACTTCAATATTTATCTGAACAGAAAATTCAAAGAATCAAAGTATTGAGTTTAAAGTATCAACATCAACAATTCAACAAATTGTCAAACATCTGTAGGGTGACACAAAAAATGAAGAAATGGAATAAACGAATCTGAATCTGAACCTTGAATACGTATTGTAAAATTGGATCAGAGCTGAATCTTGAATATGTTATTTGATGAACAGATCTAAGGATGGACCTCGCTGGCTGTAATAAAAACAAATTTGGTACTAATTAAAACACATTACACATTAAAACGAATTTAGTGCTGATATTCACATTACACATCATCACCCATGATGCATGGCAACTGGAGACTAGAAATGCCATCGAATAGGTTACCATTTAGATTTCATAGAACTGGAAACTGGAAATATCACAATATAATCAACTTGTGTTAGTTTTCGCATACCATTGAATAACACAAACTTTCAACCCACCATATTGTCCAATGCAATATATATCATAACACTTTGCCCAATAGCTGCATAAAGTTTCAATTTTTAGTTCGCAACAGATATCAGCAAACTTTTAGAAACTAAAAGGCTTATACATATGTTTCAAACAAAACCAACTACCATACAATTTTGGTCAAATAAATAGTGAAGGTTTCTCACAGTTTATGATGCCAAATAAACTCAATCACCCAAATGATGCCAAATAAACTCAAGAATGTGGATGGGTACAATGTTGGCATGGCTAACAACATCAACCAAAAAACAATTTAAGCCAAAACAAAACTGATGTTTTTATAAAAAAATAAACAAAAACAAAAACAATACAAACCTGATGAAGAACAATTTAAGCCTAACAACATCAGCTGGCCTCTTATGAGTACATTAAAAAATAATAAACATGGAATGTATGGGTATATATATGCACAAATTATCTACACTTATGGGTGATTGACTTGGCATGGTCTTGTGAATAATTAAATCATATGATTACCCTATATTCCTTCAGGCTCAATCACCCTTTGCTCATATAAATAGTGAAGGTTTCTCACAGTTTATGATGCCAAATAAACTCAATCACCCAAATGATACCAAATAAACTCAAGAATGTGGATGGGTACAATGTTGGCATGGCTAACAACATCAACCAAAAAACAATTTAAGCCAAAACAAAACTGATGTTTTTATAAAACAATACAAACCTGATGAAGAACAATTTTAGCCTAACAACATCAGCTTGCCTCTTGCTGAGCTTGCCTCTGAAAAACATAAACAAAAACTATGACCCATGAAGAACAGGTTTCTTCACGCAGGAACCCACAAATAACAATACAAACCTGATGCTATCAGCTTGCCTCTTGCTGAGCTTGCCTCTTGTTGTTAGAAGAAGAATTCCAGAAACCTGGGTTGAGCTGGGTGTAGCTTGGTTTCTAACAGAATTGAACAGGAAAAGCTTGGTCTCAAGCAATAAACCCTAACTGAACCCTAAAATGAATTTGGAAGGAGGCGAGGCTAGAGGGTTACTTGCGAGATTGATGCTTGCGACGTGGAGGTGGAAGATGGTTGATAGGATCCATGGATTTGGGGGTTTTTGTGCGTGTAGATCCGGGTGAAGATCCGTGGGGAGGAGTCGAGGCGACGTGGGGAGGATTCGAGGGGTTGAGGGGGGGAGCCGAGGCGAGATTGATGCGTGCTGTGGGAGGATTTGGGGGTTTCTTATTGTCAGCTGATCCAATGAAACCCAAATAGTAACCCTCTCTGTGTTGTTCAGCTGACACCATTACCCAACGAAACCCAAGCGTGCTGTGGGGAGTAAATTTGTTTTCTTTATTTGTTGAACTGATCCATCTAAATTCCATCAACCCATCTCAACCGTTGAATTTCCTAGGTCAAATCTGAGCCGTCTTTTATCTTGTCCTAGTCAGCCCTAGGATTCAAAAAACACTGTCAAATGTATAATAGATAGTTCTTTGAGAAATGTACAGTTTCCACTAAATTTTTAACAAATCTTTTACCATTTTAGATGAACTTAATTTGGGTACCCATATTGAATATTTTGATTCCTGTTGTGAATGGATATAAATGAGCTGGTTAGGATCATGGCTTATCTTATAGATAAGACCGTATCTATTGTATCTTATCTCTGTACGCTCCTCCTCTGCTATAAATAAAGAGCCAGGGGTTCCTCCCCCAGATGATGATTCATAACACGTAATCAGTACAAGACTCGAAATAAAATTTCCACACAAAATCGATCATTGCGAAAGCAAAGGAAAGGTGGGAGATCCACGTGCGCAGTGTCATTTACCTCAAATGGGCGTCAGCATCCATGTGTAGGCTTCGTTCAACCGTCGCTAGATCTGGAGGACGGATCTAGAGGTAATTTCTCGCTAAAAATGTAATTTTTATCATACGTATGATAGTTTTCTCCATAGATCTCGCAAGATCAGACTGGAAATAGAGCTTATCGCCTAAATCGACGATTTTTAATGTCTAAAAATCATGTTTTAACATGTTTTCAATCTGAAATTTATAATAAAATTTGTCATATCCCCTCACGGCATCACCGGCGGCCTTGCCGCCGACCGCCGTTATTATTTGCCGCCCCGAAGGCACCGGATCCCCCCACCACGCTCGAAAAGAGAGAGGGGGAATGCCGATGTCCCCACCCCTACCTGAACAATGGGGGGCCGTCGTTGTCCCTGCCCCCTGCATGAATAGTGGGGGGGGCTTTCGTCGTCCCCGCCCCCCGCTTGAACAACAGGGGCCTGCTCGCCGCTCCACGCACCCCCCGCTACGAGGGCTGCTATATCGACCCCACCACCCTCCCCCCGCCTCGCAGCGGAAGGGGCACTGTTCATTGATACCCCCTTTCGGTGCCACCCCTCGCTTCCCAAGTATGGAAGGCGAGACTTGAAGAGGTCCGCTCAGACTGAAGTTGCAAAGCCGCAGTCTAATAAGCGTCTGTGTGTTCATCCATTTGCAGTTTTTGCATTCCAATGAAACAACAATAATAATATTTGAAAGCAGGCAATAAATATCCAACATTCAAAAACAACATCCACATCTATATTCAAAAACATTCTGAGGTATAATCATAAAAAGAACGTACAGAGTCTGAAAAGAAAGGCCCCGAGCATGGCCAAAACTACAACATAAATAAGGTGCTATGCATCGAACAACCTAACAGCAGCTACTAGGAAACAAACAGCAACTAAAAGAAAGTCTCCAGCTGAGACTAGGATGGGTCTCCGGTATTCTCGAACTGGACGTCAACAAAAGCCTCAAGCATGACGTCAGCAACCTGGTAGTCCTCAACAACACCTCAAACTCAAAGCCTGACATGTGACACCCTAAGAGAAAAGGGCACGTGTCAGCAAAAATCTCCAAAAGGAAAAGGGAGACTTTTGTGCAAGGAAACATAGAGCGTAGCAGTTATAAGATGGATGCAACTTAGCAATTTAAATATGATGACATGGCATATTATTTCATGAATGCAACAATTATAATGAACATGATATTTTTACAATGCATGTCACGTCATAGCAAAAGCTACTAAACAATATTTTATGAAAAGCAGTAAAACATGTGTTCGCGTCGTGCACAGGGTTTACACCTTACAGCTGAAGTTGATGTACGGGCACACTTCTACGTTGAGTGGCCGCTTAACCCGACCCCTCCATGTGTCTATGGACTGGCGCCCTTCTTCTGGATCACGAGCCAGGAAGTGTTTATACATTTCATGCTTCTGGAACACGAGCCGGGAATTGTTCTTTATTTGGCATAGGGGTGAACTTAGCCTCATTCATAATTTAGGAATCAAAATCCTACTTGTCGCAGCTTACATTTCATTAGTAGCGTGTGCTACACATTCATGACAATACATTCAATGCATGATATGGCATGTGATATGCAACAGTTATAGTATAAAAACAGTTATTGAATGCGTACAGTTTATCGAAATTAAACATGACATGTGATATACATGAACATGGTAAGGGTGTCGGATCTAGCTTCGTTGTCAAGCTAGATCAAGTATGGTGTCGGATCTAATTTCGTTGTCAAGCTAAATCTAGCATGGTGCCTAGGCGACTATCATTTCACCGCCTAGTCTCTTTTACAAAAATTCATAGAATGGCCTAAACATGGCCTAACAAATCAACTGAGCAAGTTTCACTTGCCTGAAATAATCGTGCTGCAAATCTCAGATCAACAGTCCAGAATCTGCCTACGTGCTCAAACCACAATCACCAAACCTACAGTCCCGTAATATTAAACTTCAATTAGTTATTTAACCAAAGCAATGAAATTATGATTTTTATCTTGTTTAAACATGCGGTGTTTTGGTTTCCTACAAATCGGGGATATACCTCAATACGACACGAGAGCTACACTGACGTCGGGTAGCGACATCAGGGGTTGGATTCCGGTAGCGAGCAAGGTACGGTGAACTACGGCAAAGACGGTGACAACTAGAGACAACGGTAGCACGACGCACGAACGGCAGCGAGCAAAGGGAATCTCGGCATGCTGTTGGGTTGTGCACGGCTACGGCCCAATGGGGGCACGACAACGACGCGGGGCGCGGCCTGGAGATGCCGCGGCCTGGGTTGTCTGCCTAGGGGCCAAGGGAAGAGGGGCCAGTCTATTTTGGGAGAGAGGGGGTTGCGGCAAGATGGGGAGAGAGGGTGCGTGGAGGGAGGTCGCGGCTCAAGGGGAAGGTGCCGGATCTAGGAGAGAGGGGTTGCTGTTTTGAGGGTGTGCGGATGTTGGTTGCCGGCAAGGGGATAGCAGGCTGGCAGCAACTGGGAGGGGGAGACCGGCTGTGCAAGGGGGAAGATGGGTGGCAGCTTTCAAGGGTGGAGGTGTGGGGTTCAAGAGGGAAACGTCAGTCTTTGAGGGGTGCTGGCCGGTGATTCAATGAGGAGATGGCCGAAGTTGCAGAGAAGGGGTCTTGTGGCAGCTTTCAAGGCAGGGGAGAGAGGTCTCGGCAGCTGGTGTTGCGCAATGAAGGAGAGGGAACCGGAGCTAGGGAGGCCGAACTGTCGTGGAGGAGGTTGCCGGATCTGGGAGAGGGGAGATCAGTGTGGTTTTGAGGGTGATGCGTTAGTCTAGGGGTGGAGCCGTGGGTTTTATGGGTGAGCGGCCGTTTTATGGCTTGGGGAGATGGGGTTTGGTCGTGAAGGAGGAGGGGTTCGCGTGGGGATTTGTCGGAGGTGGGTGGCCGGAGGTAGGGTGGCTGGCGTTAGCTTCAAGTGAGTGGGGCCGGCAATGGGTGATAGAGGCTAGCGGCTGCGGGTTTGTGTAAACCTAGGGTTGTCTTGTTTGAGTTTAGTTGATGGGAGAGGGTTTTGCTAAATAGGTTAGAAAATGGTGTAGATTTAGGCTTGATTGGAGAGAGAGTGTGTATGAGGGGGAGGGTAGAATTAGGTTGATTATAGCTAGGGAAATATAACATGTGATACGTATTATATCCTAGTGATTTGATTAGATTAATTAGGGTTTGAATTAATCTAGACTAATTACAGGTTGAAGATAATTAGAGTGAAAGGTCGGTCTAACGGTGTCCGATAAATACAAGAAAAATATCGGGACAACCGTGTCGACAAGAGAATCGAGACTATGATGATCGGTCACGAGCTAGGTTCACGGAAAACAGAAATAAAAATAAAAAGATCAAACGTCGAAGTCTAAAGTTACGACACCCCTTCATTCAAAGCTGATTTGTGGGAGAACGAGCCGTGAAATGACGTTCACGAAAAATTCCACAAATAATTACTCTCTCAGAGGGTCACAACGACATATTACTTTGCGCATTTGGGATACAAGTGGAGGTCACAAAAATACGCGTACGAACAAGAAGGTACGCGCAGGAAGAACATTATGTCGAAACGCGACAGTGACATCCTACCCACCTTAAAGCAAAGTCCGTCCTCGAACTTTCTAACAAAAAAATATATCTAGCCATTCTAGCAACTACCCCAATCATATCACACAATAATTCAAACCATGTATAGTTACTACAAGTGCTTATATATGCACTAGGTAGTCAAACATTAATACTACAAACATATATATATATACACATTCTATACTTATACCTATCATAGACAGTCAAATTCATACACGTACTTCAATCATTCATATAGTCACGTACATCCCTTATATAACTACCACTCACTTATCACATAACCATGATACAGATATCACATAAAGATAGTTTACACTAGCAAAATACAATCGTAGTACTTCACGTATAGATAACTACCTATGCACAAACGAACATGGATATACTACTCCCTATATCTCCTAGTGTACATCCAACACCAATCATATCAACACATATAATCACACCATACAATATTAAATCAAGTTTGTTATATCTAATATACATTCACTACTACTATAAATACACAAATATATAGTTATTCAAATACACGCAGATACTTCATCATATATATACATCACATACAATCATATAACTATATTCAAGACATCACACACATACCATAGTCGCAAACACCTATAGCAAAGCACATACTTACCCGTGTATGGTCCACGCCCACACACACGCTAATATACTATTCATACATGCCACTCATACCACTGTGTACTTAGCACATTCTACACACCTAGTTTAGCTAGCAAATATACATTCAAACATGTAAAACCTTCGTAAGAACTATACTACCAAAACCAACACCTATATCTATATAATGGTATAGCCACCCACAACCATGTGCGTAACATAATCAGGCACAACCAAACCTATCACCATACACACATCATCCATCACTATGTTCATAGCACCATACACAAACCACGGACAAATATAACAATATACTTAGAATTTACCCACTCAAGCATGAGTGAGACTCAAAGACCCATACAAGAACCAAAATACTTCATAACACGATATTTATACCTATACCAACACACCACTCTTATATATATACCAACGTAATCATATACACACAATAATATCAATCCCACTTTATATTTAGTCAAGTAACACCCCATAATGCAATCACTTTTCATACTATAATAATATTACAAATATCAGTACACGTATACAATCATAATACACGATCCTATACATGCATACATCGTATAGTCACATACATATTACTACACGCATACTCATTGCATGCATACCATACCTACATTATTATATGCTCACCACATATCCACACAAAACATAGACATACACATAATATATTCACACCATAGCAATTTACATATAATTAATATACTACTACATATACCTATCCATACATAGTCACGACATACAATAATCGTGTATATCTCATGGTATACACATACACACACAACATCCCGTAAAGGCAAGCAGTGCTTAACAAAATTATAACCTTATTACCATACGTATATAACACATATTCATATAGTATGTATATATCTACCTACGACCAAGCACACACATATCTACGTACGAGCACACGCTCATACGTGCTAACATATAGATCATATAATAGGCCTGCACACTTAACTATGAGTACACCTATTATCATTACACCTAACATGCACATGACTTAGTAGTATACTATTTCAAGCATTTACAAGTACCTTCATACTACATACACCACTAGTAGATATTCCAACACTAATTCTAATATACACAGACATCCCTAAAGTGGTATAGCTATCCACACACACATATATAAATACTATCATTCATACAACTTCATATATATCATGAATAACATTGGGTATGTATATATAACACAAGAGACAATCATTAATATACTAAGGGTAGCACACTCATACATGAGTGGTGGTTGACTCGGAAAACGCGCAAGTGCACGCCTTCCGCTCCCAAGCGTAGGAGTGTCAATGCAATAAAAATAACCGGTGAGTACCGGGTCGGATCACAGGGACAAGTCGTTCTGTGTTCACAAAATTTGACAGACAAAGAAAATTAAAGTGTGTTACAACTACCTAAACTAACGGCGGAAGTGTGAAAATCGTGGTGAAAAACGTGAAGTGAAACTAAAAATCCTAACCTATATTGGTAGGGTTAGAGAGCCAAAGGGGATTTAGGATGGCAAGGCGGGAGAGCATGGGTTGTGGGTTCACTGGAATTGGTGTTAATTAAGCTCTAATTACCCCCGTATAACACAATTGATTGTCCGGCTAAGGACACTCAATCGGAAAGTTTAGCATTCAAGAACACAATATTTGCAATATGGATGGACAGATTATCATGGCACTAATCAAATTTGGAGCATGGATTCATCTCGAATTGTGCCCTCTCGGGACTTAACCAATTAAATTTGTGCAATAATAATCTCCATCAATAACATTTAAAATTGGGCAAGAGGGAAATTAGGGCTAACATTAACATCCAACATCAAGAATCACATCCCAAGCATTTTACACTACTCAATCATCTTGAAACACAAGTTTGAATTTTCATTCAATATTATCTCAATATCCATTACAAAAGAGAGATGCAAAAATACAAGGAGGAAGAGGAAATTTTTCACCCAAAGTCTCCCCAAATGAGCTTCCCTCTACCAATTTGCACCTCCACCAAGCTTCTCCACCATCCCCATGGCCTCCAAGCTCCTCCCTAGCCTCTTGGGGAAGAAGGAAACCCTCCAAGCCCTAAGAAATCAATTCTGGCCGAAGCTGCAGCAAAAAAACGAGATCCATTCTATTTTCGCACACCAGGCCCCTTTAACAGCATTGCGGGTCGGATCGGGTCGGATCCGACCCGCGCGCGCGCCTGCAACCAACGCCCGCTCAAAATTGAGCGGGCGCTGGGCCCGCTCAATTTTGAGCGGGCTCAGCCCGCCAATACGACCGCGGGCCAGCCAGATGGGCCGGCCCGCAAATTTAAAAAAAAACATTTTTTTTAATTTTTTTTTCTTATCAGCGCGCGCGGCCCAGCTCGAGAACGCGCGGAAGATGGCGCCACGTGGCGCCATCTGATTGGCCCACGTGGCGCCCCTGGTAAAATCCTTTTTCTGGAGTTTAAACCCCCATTTCGCCTCCCTTTAAATCCAAAAAAATACCTAGAAATCTCAGAAAATTCCCAAAAAATTCTGGAAAATCCCAAAGACTCCTAGGGGTACCTGAAAAATATGAGAAGGAGAAATTAGTCCATTTGATGTGAACATTAATTTAATGACTATTAAAAACACATTATTGACCTCCAATAAGCTATATAAAATATTACAACGCTCAAATAAATCCCAAAAAATGGCGATATGATCGAAATAATGGCAGGAGCATAGGAAAAATAATAAGAAGCCAATAAAGACGATAAAAACAGTATTTTGTGCAAAGAATGAGAATAAGCCCCGAATATGACATAAAGCGAAAACATACCCAAAAAGAGCACAATTAAGCCTAATCTTTGGCACAAAATGGGGGTAGTTACAGGGGAAAATATGCAATTTATATCCCGAATCAAGTGGTACGCAGGGGTTCACACACACGTGCCCACACACTCTACCTATATACATGCACCACGACGACATCACAATAAAACTAATGGGCCCACCACTAAACTAAGGTTGACATAGGCAACGGCAAGCATTAGTAGGATGACTAAGCAATAGTAAGAGAACCGAAATCAAATAGCATAACAAAACAAGATCGG
Organism: Scilla litardierei; assembly: GCA_030789695.1. NCBI lineage: Eukaryota > Viridiplantae > Streptophyta > Magnoliopsida > Asparagales > Asparagaceae > Scilla > Scilla litardierei. Next base: position 147,963,581 of record CM061141.1, read on the forward strand.
AATGAACGGGTTCAAATGAGGCGTGAATGAGGGAAAAGCTTGGTTAGGTGAAATAGAGAAATAATTGTGAATATATAAGTAAGGGAAAGAAAGATATAATAATATCCTTAATAAATACAGGAGAATAGTGTGTAGATGATATAAGTTAAAATACGAAGAATATAAAAACGGACATACTTGAAAAGTTGAAGTTCTCTTTCGCATAGAAAAATATTTAGAGGTCGGTACAATGAGTTGTTTGAAATAAGTTTGAGTAGTATATATATAGTAAGAGAAGAAATGGTATATTGTATTATCGAAAAAGTCGTTATAGAAAGGAAGTAAGATATTCACATGAGTATGAAAGATATATGTTAGAAAATATTATAAGATAGTAATTTAAATATTTCGACGAAAAAATTTCGAAATTCAAAAATGAATTTAAGTCAATTGAAGGGTAGGAAGTCTAAGCTCATGCTAAATGTTTTCAAAGAATTTAAACTGGGATAGGAATTCAAAAATAATATTTGAAAATGATTTTCGAAGGATCAGGATGGTAATGGGGAAGATTCAACGATTGATGATGAACGACATGAAGGAATCATGTGAAACGAAAGCAAGGAAGTGAATCAATTATTCAAAATGTAAATATGACTGGGAAATAATTTAGTGAATCTGATATGAAGGGATTCTATGGTCATTAGCTCAAAAGTTTAATGATTAGGAAAATGATAGAAATCAGGGGTTTCAATTACTGGGCCGACTAAAGATTAGGAGAAACTTAGAACTAGGACTTTCTAATGAACTAGACTGTAATAGAGATCTCAAGGAAAGAGTCCTTAGATGATCAAGATTACGTTTTCCTAGGCCCGAAATCTGATGGACACAAGCGAACGACTAAAGGAAAACCTCTAAAAATCTAATATGGCCAGAGCTGGGTGAGAGGTGACTAAGGTATTCTAAGATGAGTACGACTAAATCTTAATGAAGGTGCCTGACTATCAAACTTGGACCTCTATCTAAGTCTTCCTACCATCTAAGACAAGGGAAACGTTCAGATTAGACTCAAATTTTTTTATGACTCGAATGTTTCGAATGTTTCAATGGATGTTTTATTATTATCGTTGTTTCAATATTTCGCAGTGTCAACGACCTGCATGTGCCACCACAAAAACCTGTCACGCCCCGCTTCCCAAGTGTGGAAGGCGAGACGCAAAGAGGTCCGCTTAGACTGAAGCTGCGAAGCTGCAGTCTGATAAGCGTTTGTGTGTTCATCCATTCACAGATTCTTGCATTGCAATGAAATAACAATAATAATATATTTGAAAGCAGGCAATAAATATCCAACATTCAAAAACAACATCCACATCTTTATTCAAAAACATTCTAAGATATTGTCATAAAAAGAAAGTACATAGTCTGAAAAGAAAGGCCCCGAGCATGGCCGAAACTACAACATAAATAAGGTGCTATGCACTGAACAACCTAACAGCAGCTACTAGGAAACAAACAGCAACTAAAAGAAAGTCTCCAGCTGAGATTAGGATGGGTCTCCGGTATCCTCGAACTGGACGTCAGCAAAAGCTGCAAGCATGACGTCAACAACCTGGTAGTCCTCAGCAACTAACTCAGACTCAAAGCCTGACATGTGACACCCAAAGAGAAAAGGGCACATGTCAGCAAAAATATCCAAAAGAAAAAGGAAGACTATTGTGCAAGGAAACATAAAGCATAGACGTTATCAGATGGATGCAACTTAGCAATTTAAATATGATGACATGGCATATTATTTCATGAACGCAACAATTATAATGAACATGATATTTTACGATGCACGGCATGTCGTAGCAAAAGGTACTAAACAATATTTTATGAAAAGCAGTAAAACATGCGTTCGCGTCATGCACAGGGTTTACGTCTTGCAGCTGAAGTTGCTGTACAGGCACACTTCTACGCTGAGTGGCCGCTTAACCCGACCCCTCCACGTGTGTATGGACTGGTGTACATCTTCTGGATCACGAGCCAGGAAGTGTTTATACATTTCATGCTTCTGCAACACGAGCCAGGAATTGTTTTTTATTTGGCATAGGGGTGCACCTAGCCTCATTCATGATGTAGGAGTCAAAATCCTACTCGCCCCCAGCTTACATTTCATTAGTAACGTGTGATACACATTCATGACAATACATTCAATGCATGATATGGCATGTGATATGCAACAGTTATAGTATAAAAATAGTTATTGAATACGTACAGTTTATCGAAATTAAACATGACATGTGATATACATGAACATGGCAAGGGTGTCGGATCTAGCTTCGTTGTCAAGCTAGATCAAGTATGGTGTCGGATCTAACTTCGTTGTCAAGCTAGATCTAGCATGGTGCCTAGGCGACTATCATTTCACTGCCTAGTCTCTTTTACACAAATTCACAGAATGGCCTAAACATGGCCTAACAAATCAACTGAGCAAGTTTCACTTGCCTGAAATAATCGTGCTGCAACTCTCAGATCAACAGTCCAGAATCTGCCTACGTGCTCAAACCACAATCACCAAACCTACAGTCCCATATTATTAAACTTCAATTAGTTATTTAACCAAAGCAATGAAATTGCGATTTTTATCTTGTTTAAACATGCGGTGTTTGGGTTTCCTACGGATCGAGGATATACCTCAACACGATGCGAGAGCTACACTGACGTCTGGTAGCGACGTCAGGGGTTGGATTCCAGTAGCGAGCAAGGTACGGTGAACAACGGCAAAGACGGAGATAACTAGAGACAACGGTAGCACGACGCGTGAACGGCAGCGAGCAAGGGCGATATCGGCATTCTGTTGGGTTGTGGACTGCTACGGCGCAATGGGGGCACGGCAACGGCGTGGGGCACGGCCTCGAGATGCCGCGGCCTGGGTTGTCGGCCTAGGGGCCAAGGGAAGCGGGGCCGGACTGTTTTGGGAGAGAGGGGCTGCGACAAGATGGGGAGAGAGGGTGCGTGGAGGGAGGTTGCGGATCAAGGGGAAGGTGCCGGATCTAGGAGAGAGGGGTTTCTGTTTTGACGGTGTACGAATGTTGGTTACCGGTAAGGGGAGAGCAGGCCGGCAGCAACTGGGAGGGGAAGGCTGGCTGTGCAAGGGGGAAGATGGGCGGCAGCTTTCAAGGGTGGAGGCGTGGGGTTCAAGAGGGAAACGGCAGTCTTTGAGGGGTGCTGGCCGGCGATTCAATGAGGAGATGGCCGAAGTTGCAGGGAGGGGGTCTTGCGGAAGCTTTCAAGGGAGGGGAGAGAGGTCTCGACAGCTGGTGTTGCGCAAGGAAGGAGAGGGAACTGGAGCTAGGGGAGGCCGAACTGCCATGGAGGAGGTTGCCGGATCTAGGAGAGGGGAGATCTGTGTGGTTTTGAGGGTGATGTGGCAGTCTAGGGGTGTAGCCGTCGGTTTTATGGGTGAACGACCGTTTTATGGCTTAGGGAGATGGGGTTTGGCCTGGAGGAGGAGGGGTTCGTGTGGGGGTTTGCCAGAGGTGGGTGGCCGAAGGTAGGGTGGCCGGCGTTAGCTTCAAGTGAGAGGGGCCGGCAATGGGTGATAGGGGCTGACGGCTGCGGGTTTGTGTAAACCTAGGTTTGTCTTGCATGAGTTTAGTTGATGGGAGAGGGTTTTGCTAAATGGGTTAGAAAATGGTGTAGATTTAGGCTTGATTGGAGAGAGTGTGTGTGTGAGGGGGAGGGTAGAATTAGGGTGATTATAGCTAGGGAAATATAACATGTGATACGTATTATATCCTAGTGATTAGATTAGATTAATTAGGGTTTGAATTAGTCTAGACTAATTATAGGTTGAAGATAATTAGAGTGAAAGGTCGGTCTAACGGTGTCCGGTAAATTCAAGAAAAATATCGGGACGTCCGTGTCGAGAAGAGAATCGAGACTACGATGATCGGCCATGAGTTGGTTCACGAAAAACAGAACTAAAAAAAAAAGATCAAACGCCGAAGTCTAAAGTTACAACACACATTCATTCAAAGCTGATTTGTGGGAGAACGAGCTGTGAAATGACGTTCAAGAAAAATTCCACAAATAAGTACTCTCTCAGAGGGTCACAACGACATATTACTTCGTGCGTTTGGGATATAAGAGGAGGTCACAAAAATACGCGTACAAACAAGAAGGTACGCGCATGAAAAACATACGGTCGAAAAGCGACCTTGACATTCGGCTCCGAAGGGGGGCGTCGGCGGCAACCTAGCCGCTGCCGCCCCCCTTCTCTCTCTCGCAGTGCAAACGGACCACATGCCCGTAATAATAATTAAAAAAAATTGAATGTGGGCATGAAGCCCACATGACATGTGTGGGCTTCTGCCCGCACACAGGAAAAAAAACAAACAGAACTGAAATTAAAGGGGAGGGGGCTAAAAATAAGATTAAAAGGCTTTTAGGGGCCTAAAAATTACTGAAAAATCAAGATAAACTAAGGGACTGAAAGGGGACATTTGTGGACTTTTGGGGATCAATTGAGGAAAATTTAAAAGGAAAACTTCTTCCTTTTTCATGAAGAACATGTCATTTTTGGGCTCTTTTCAAACCTTTTTGAATAATCCCAACTAGCACAACTTTTGCATTATATAATGCCTTTTAGGATCATAATTATATGCTCTGCATCACTTTGAAATGGCTTATTCTGTGGATAAACTGATATTCTGTTGTGCAATATAACTTAATAATTACGAAGATCCTACGATCGCTCTACCATTAGTCAACTAACCTAAGGGTGTATGAAGTTGCCCAGTGGTCCAATAATTATTAAGTATTTAAATTGTTTATCCTTCTTTGAATATGATGCATGTGATGCATGTGATGAAAATGACTGCTGAAAATGTCTGATGAAAATGTATGATGAGCACAAATTTTTGCATAGATGGCTAATTGCGGTTTTGGATCGGCTGTTTAAGTCCCACAGTTTACTTTTGCTGCACTTTTCTTTTCCTTTTGAGAGAAATTGTAGTGAGGAAATTATGTAATGTCCAAGACCGATGACTACTTTCCATGGAGACAGATGCCACACTTGAAGCTGAAGATTTTATATAGGACCAACGGGGTTTCCAAAGTTGTAATTTCTTTTTTTTAAGCTTTCATTTGTGTAATATGGACTGTAATGTGACTTTGGACTATTTTATTAACGTGGGACTGGCCGATCCACGCAATTAGCTCTTCATTTAAAAATTGCCTCTGCATGAAAATGTTTATTATATAAATTATTAATTCATGCAAATTTGTGCTCTGCTAGAGAAAATGGCCAAAATCGCAAGTGTCGATTTCGAAGTGCTGGATGCATCAGAAAGAAATTATCTGAGCTGGCAGCTCGATGTGAAATTTCACCTGCGGGCTAAGTTCCTCATTCCTACTGTGACTAAAGATGAAACTGTAAGCGATACAGAAAAGGCGTAAGCCATTATCTATATCGCCGCCATGTGGACAAGACCCAAAAGGCCGAATACCTTACGGTCGAAGATCTACTTGAGCTATGGACTGCCCTTTGTAGGGATCGTCTAACCCTTGCAATACTAACAACACACACTAGAGGGGGGATGAATAGTGTAATGGCAATAAAATTGTCCAAATAAAATTTAACTTGCAAATGCGGAATTATAAATGCAAGAGGAATTAAATGGCACAATCAATCCAAACGCAAACACAAAGTTTTACCCTGGTTCCCCAAACTTGGGTACATCCAGCCACACCAATATTCACTATATTCCCACACAGAGAAGTGAATACAAATCTCACAAGGAGATACCCCACAAAGAGGATTTATGTCCTACACAAGGACCCAACCAATCCTACACAAGGATTAAGACTCCCACACAGAGAATCACTAACTCCCACTCAGAGAATTAGGGTTAGCCCTACACTAGGACACAAGAACTCCCACACAGAGAGTTAATTCCCACAAAGAGAATTCCCTAGTCCCACAAAGAGACAACCTCTCACAAAGAGAGAAACTCCCTCAAAGAGAGTATCCTAATCCCACAAAGAGAAATAGGAAAACAAATTACACCCTGTAAAGTAAATACTCTTACCTATGCCTTGAGATGCTTACTCATGAATGAATGCAAGGCATGGAAGAGGATCTCCAAGTGTTGGAATATGCTTTAGAGGACTTGGATGATTCCCCTTGAGCTGGACTTCAATGCATGAAGGAAGATGAATGCTCAATAGAGGGAAATGAGGGAGCTTGAGAGTGACTTAAAGATCTCTTGAGATTTTCAATAGAATCAAGAGTAATTAAGAATCAATCAAGAAGTTTAAGCAAAGGCAGCATACTCATATATATATATATATATATATATATATATATATATATATATATATATATATATATATATATATATATATATATATAGAGTGATCTTCAAATGCGAAAAAGAGGCTTTTCACACCGTGCGAAAAGATTTTTTTTTTTTTTGAAATTTTTTTTTTCAAAAATTCTTTTTTTGATGTTTAATCCATACAATTATATACCCCAGGGAAAATAATGGGTGAACCCGTTGGGCATTAGAGCACCCATCCACCCGTTACAAATTTAACGGTCTCAAAACGTGCGAATTTGATGAAATGGCTTGATCGAAGGCCAAATGACATTATTTCTCAACCATTATTTTTTGAGGGGGGTATAACAACATATAATGAGGGTGGAAAAAAGAATTTTTGAAAAAAAAATTTCAAAAAAAAGATAAAAACATTTTCGCACGGTGCGAAATGTTCTCATTTGAAAATTTTCCTATATATATATATATATATATATACACTAGTCATAGCCCGTGCCCACGGGCACGATTAATTTAAGATTTTCCCTTGCGAAATCTTTGTTACCCAAATTTTTTTTTTCAAAGCCAAAATTTAAAAGAAAAATAATTTAGCTTACAATATTTAGCGGCACAGCGCGTGGGTGCCTTCGGTGCGGAACAACAAATTCAGCGCATGCGCCTTCGACACAGAACACCAAATTCGATGTGGGTGCCTTCAGCGCAGAACAACAAATTCGACGTAAAACAACAATTTCGACATAGGTGCCTTAGGCGCGGAGCAACAAATCAGCGTTAACAAATAGCGCGGGTGCCTTCGGCGCGGAACAACAAATTCAGCGCATGCGCCTTCGACACAGAACACCAAATTTGACGTGGGTGCCTTCGACGCAGAGCAACAAATTCGACGTAAAACAACAATTTCGGCGCGGTGCCTTAGGGGCGCGGAACAACAAATCAGCGTTAAAAAATTTAGCGGGCGCCTTCGGCGCGGGCTTCATATACATATAACACGTGCCCTTGAACACTGTTCATTTAAAAATCTTGGACCACTAATTTTAAACAAACATCAATAATTATCAGCAGATGTGATCGAAATTTTACAGGGTTTTGCAATGCGGATCAATGAGTTGGCAACATCTCCCTCGCGTTCATTCTCCCACAGCTCGCGTTCATTTCCAAGATGAAATTGTGTGTGCACACAACATTTTTTGCATAACTAATATCAAAAGGCTATTCCTAATTTCAATGTTTTTGTGTATTCCCAACAAATTTCTCTTCAACCCAAAAATTTCCCTCCAAAAGTTGATGTGACATTGACACATAGGACAAATTCAAAATCTGTGCCCGCGGGCACGGTTCATTTAAGATTTCCCCCGTAAAATCTTTATTCCCCGAAAAATTATTTCCACAGCCAAAATTTAGTAGAACAATAAATTAACGTAAAAATATTTAGCGGCATGGGCACCTACGGTGCGGAACAACAAATTCGACGCAGAGGCCTTCGACGCGGAACAACAAATTCGGCGTCGAACAACAAATTTCGTGGAACAACAAATTCGGCGTGGAACAACAAATTCGGTGACGAACAACAAATTCGGTGCCGAACAACAAATTTGGCGCTCGCGCCTTCGTCGCGGAACAACAAATCAGCGTAAAAAATTTAGCGCCTTCGTCGCGGAACAACAAATCAGCGTAAAAAATTTAGCGGGCGCCTCCGACGCGGACGCGGGCGCTGAAACAGGTTCACTAGTTGCTTTCAAAGTTGGACCAAATTTCAAAGTTGGACCAAATTTCAAAGCTCATAATCAGTGTTTCAAAGCTCCATTCATTTAGAAGTTGGACCAAATTTCAAAGCTGGACCAAATTTCAAAGCTCACATTCATGGTTTCAAAGCTTCATCTCAACCATTGATTTACCAAGATCAAATCTCATCCACTCTTTATCTTGTCCTAGTCAGCCCTAGAATTCAAAAAACTCTGTCAAATGTATTATATATATATATATATATATATATATATATATATATGAATCCTATATCAAGCCCAAAACCCCAAAGAAAAAGCCAAGTAATCAAATCTGCAACGGCTAGAAATTTGGTGAAAACGACAGGAACAGTCGACTGATGATCATAAGACAGTCGACTGCTCAACGGCTAGAAAATATCCAACGGCTATAATCTGAGCCAGGACAGTCGACTGATGAAGTCAATACAGTCGACTGACAAACAGGACAGGCGCCTGTTAATCCTTCAGCAGACGACTGCTGCAGGGCATGGATCGAAACAGAGAGCTGCACTCTTTCTCCAATTCTTCGCACAGGCAACTGATGTTAATACTACAGTCAACTGTCAAATAGTCAGGCGACTGTATATTATTCATCAGTCGACTACTGTAAAATATGGAGAGAAGACAGAGAGATGCAGTGAATGCACTTACGCTAGACAGGCGACTGTTGGGCAATTTCCAGGCGACTGTAAATATACAGGCGACTGTAAACTGATCTTCAGGCGACTGTGCGTAAAGCTCAAGTTTGAGTCAATTGAAATGTTGACTTGAGCTGTGCATATCAGGCGACTGTAGAAGGATCTACAGGCGACTGGAAATCACACAGTCGGTTGTGTTTCCCTCAGCAGGCGACTGACCGAAGGCCAGAGACTCCAAATGAGTCTTTGGACAGAGTGAACCTATTGGGTTGGATTCTATGATAATCCTAAGGTTCACTAAGATGGTTAAATGCATGTGCATGAATGAGCAAACCATCTAGCAAGGCATTACATCAACCCTAGACTCAAAAGAGAGAGAAAGCAATAAAGTAGATTACATGGATTACAATGCTTTCTTAAGAGTCTAAGTCTTCAATCTTGATGCCTTGATTGCTCTCCACCATCTCCAAGCTTTGGCACTCCTTGAGTCCAAACTTTGGCCCTTCTTCACAAGATGTCCATCCTTACACCAAGTGATTAGTCTCCAAGAAAGATATCCTTGAAATAAACTGAGAGACTAAAACATGAGATTCATTAGCAACAACATAATGTTGTGATCATCATCAAAATAAGATTGGTATGAAACACCAATACTCAACAATCTCCCCATTTTTGATGATGACACACATTATGTAAATCATAAAGAATTAAAGCACAAAGCTAATGATCTCCCCCCTACTTATATGCACCAATTATATAATGAGCTACACAAAGGTAAATACTCATAATACCAACAACAACATGGTGACATATAATAGGCATGGATTACATAAACCAATTGCAAAGAATAAAGGCATGCAAACATGAATGGTTTATCTAATCCCATATATCTCTCCCTATAGAGATATCTCTCCCCATATGCATATGTATATATCTCTCCCCCTATAGATATGATCACATAATGCATATATCTCTCCCCCTTGACATCGTCAAAAAGGTGGACATCAAAAAATATCCCCCTTTGTCATCTTAACCAAGATGTGACAATATGCAAGAAAAGAAAGATATGTATGATACCAAATTTAAAATTTTAGTGGGTATCAATTCACTATCCCATGCTCCCCCTAGATCATAGAAATGGTCAACTTTTAACTTCTAGGATCTAATACCAATTAATCAATGGAGCCATGGGCCTTAAAAGTGTATCAAAGCAGTAGATATGGAAAAATCAAGCTTCAAAGATACACAAGGATATTGTTAAAAACAATGAGACATGAAACAAGTTTGGCAATAAACAAGAGGTTTGGTTTGAGACCCAAAATAACCAAATGTAAATAATGATCTCAAATAACCTCCGAAATGAGAGTTAAAATATGTCTTAAAATAAATTAAACATATAATATATTAACTCCCCCATTGACATACACATGGATCAAAAATGCATGCATGTCAATAAACCCCAAGGTCCCCATTTTCATGAAAAGAAATAAATTTGAAAAATATTTTCAAAATCATGAAACACACACAATCAATGGGTATGCTTAAAATAAACATAGAAGCACAATACCCATGCAATATCCATATGTGTGAGGAACCTAAACATTAGGTAACCAAACCCAAGAGGAGTTTGATTTCTTAACATAATCACACGATGTGATCACATCCCTAACTAGAGAGTTGATGTAACTATCTCTCTCTTGCACACTAACCTTAGTGGGAACCCATAATCTCAAGGAATTCCTAGGCAATGGTTTTGCCTTTGCAAGAGGGAAGGATGTGGAATGCTTAGGTGTAGAAACAAATTTCTTAGCATGCAAAGAATGAGGATTTTGCTTCTTAGCAAAAAATGAAGATTCTTCATTCTTCCTCATCACCTTGTGATCTACATGCTTCTTGTTGGTGTTATTGTTGTACAAGAAAGCATGGTGATTCTTCTTAGGTACTTTAGCAATATTTCTTATATTTGCACCATAAGAGGAATTAGAGGTGGGTTTGGGAACCACATTTTGAATATAACCCAAACCTCCTCTATGATTTGCCTGATGTTGTTTTTCCAACAAATTGTGGAGTGAATCCCTAGAATATACAAAGCTTATGAGCTTCCGGGATTCCTCTTCACATTTCAACGTAAGTTGTTGAATGTGAGCATCTAAGATAAGGTTTTGAGCAATGAGATTTTCATTTGAAAGACTTAATTCCTTAACTTGATAGAGAAGTGTGTCTCTCTCACAAGTGTCATAAACATGCTTTTCATCATGAATTACACTTGCAATAACTAGTTCATGCAATCTACTCTTAGCAGTCTTATATTTTGCTTTTAATCTATTGTAAGAGTTGATGCACTTACTAGCCTTTTTGGAGACCAAGTCAAATTTGATCTTGAGCTCCTCGTATGAGATCTTTTCTTCCTCGATCTCAACAACCTCATCATCATCCTTGCAAGAGCTTGATGGCGACTTCTCCTTCTTAGCCATGAGGCACGAATCCTCATAGGAATTGTATGTGTCAAGCCAAGCATCCAACTCTTCTTCGTTTAATCCGGAGGGGATTGGTGTAGGACCATCCATGGCTACAAAGCATGCGTGAGCATCCTCCTTTGTATCCTCTTCTTCGTTACTCGAAGTGTCCTCACTCAAATCATCAAAGGTCCCGACAAGTCCCTTCTTGTGATTTTTGGACTTGGACCTTCCTTTCCAATACTTCTTCCCTTTACCCTTGTAAGTTTCTTTGATGGGTTTAGAAGGGCATTCGGTGGACAAGTGACCTTTTCCACTGCAAGTGTAACAAGTAGGAACCTTATTAGAATTGGAGGCAAACTTTGACAAAGACTTACCTTGCTTGCATTTGAGGAAAGCTTTGAATTGCTCGGCAAGATCCTCAATTTCTTCTCCACTTGCATCTTCTTGCTCATCTTCTTCGCTAGGAGCTTCTCGATGGAATTTCCTCCTCCACTTGATTGGCTCCTCCTTGGCATGGAATGCAACCCCCTTTTGCTTCTCAAGCTTCTCGGGCTTTGTTGGTTGAATCTCCTTCTTGTGTTGAAGCTTTACTTTATACGCCATGAGATTTCCAATGCACTCCTCAACGGTATATTTGGACGTGTCATATGACTCCAAAATTCCATTGGCCTTTGACTCCCAACGAGGTGTAAGAGAGTCTAGGATCTTCTCAACACGATCCTCTTGGGAAATCGTCTTCCCGAGTCCCTCCAAAGCGTTCACGATATCGGTGAACCTTGTGAACATCTCTGAAATGCTTTTGCCTTCCTGCATCTTAAATATTTCATATTTAGATCTAAACACAGTTTGTTTATATTTCTTTACCTTCATTGTCCCTTCATGACAAATCTCCAAGGTGTGCCAAATATCATACGCCGTTTTGCACATGGAGATGCGGTTGAACTCACTAGCTGAGAGAGAGCGCAATGTAATGCATTCATAGCTCTCGCATTGAACTTGATTGAGTCCTTCTCCGCCTTTGTCCTTGAAGCCGCAGGAGTAGTGGGCTTCTCAAATGGAACCTCCGTGATGTCACATAGGTCTTGACCCTCCTTGTAGATCATCATTCTGATCTTCCAACTAGGGTAGTTGGTTCCGTTGAAGAGCAGGGGTCGAACGGTTGAGTGACCTTCTTCATGAGACGCGGATGAGGCGTTGAATGCCATCGTTGCAGTATGCTTTAACCTCGCTCTGATACCAATTGTAGGGATCGTCTAACCCTTGCAATACTAACAACACACACTAGAGGGGGGTGAATAGTGTAATGGCAATAAAATTGTCCAAATAAAATTTAACTTGCAAATGCGGAATTATAAATGCAAGAGGAATTAAATGGCATAATCAATCCAAACGCAAACACAAAGTTTTACCCTGGTTCCCCAAACTTGGGTACATCCAGCCACACCAATATTCACTATATTCCCACACAGAGAAGTGAATACAAATCTCACAAGGAGATACCCCCACAAAGAGGATTTATGTCCTACACAAGGACCCAACCAATCCTACACAAGGATTAAGACTCCCACACAGAGAATCGCTAACTCCCACTCAGAGAATTAGGGTTAGCCCTACACTAGGACACAACAACTCCCACACAGAGAGTTAATTCCCACAAAGAGAATTTCCTAGTCCCACAAAGAGACAACCTCTCACAAAGAGAGAAACTCCCACAAAGAGAGTATCCTAATCCCACAAAGAGAAATAGGAAAACAAATTACACCCTGTAAAGTAAATACTCTTACATATGCCTTGAGATGCTTACTCATGAATGAATGCAAGGCATGGAAGAGGATCTCCAAGTGTTGGAATATGCTTTAGAGCACTTGGATGATTCCCCTTGAGCTGGACTTCAATGCATGAAGGAAGATGAATGCTCAATAGAGGGAAATGAGGGAGCTTGAGAGTGGCTTAAAGATCTCTTGAGATTTTCAATAGAATCAAGAGTAATCAAGAATCAATCAAGAAGTTTAAGCAAAGGCAGCACACTCATATATATGGGAATCCTATATCAATCCCAAAACCCCAAAGAAACAGCCAAATAATCAAATCTGCAACGGCTAGAAATTGGGTGAAAACGACAGGAAAAGTCGACTGATGATCATAAGACAGTCGACTGCTCAACGGCTAGAAAATATCCAACGGCTATAATCTGAGCTAGGAAAGTCGATTGATGAAGTCAATACAGTCGACTGACAAACAGGACAGGCGCCTGTTAATCCTTCAGCAGACGACTGCTGCAGGGGATGGATCGAAACAGAGAGCTGCACTCTTTCTCCAATTCTTCGCATAGGCGACTGATGTTAATACTACAGTCAACTGTCAAATAGTCAGGCGACTGTATATTATTCATCAGTCGACTACTGTAAAATATGGAGAGAAGACAGAGAGATGCAGTGAATGCACTTACGCTAAACAGGCGACTGTTGGCCAATTTCCAGGTGACTGCAAATATACAGGCGACTGTAAACTGATCTTCAGGCGACTGTGCGTAAAGCTCAAGTTTGAGTCAATTGAAATGTTGACTTGAGCTGTGCATATCAGGCGACTGTAGAAGGATCTACAGGCGACTGGAAATCACACAGTCGGTTGTGTTTCCCTCAGCAGGCGACTGACCGAAGGCCAGAGACTCCAAATGAGTCTTTGGACAGAGTGAACCTATTGGGTTGGATTCTATGATAATCCTAAGGTTCACTAAGATGGTTAAATGCATGTGCATGAATGAGCAAACCATTTACATCAATCCTAGACTCAAAAGAGAGAGAAAGCAATAAAGTAGATTACATGGATTACAATGCTTTCTTAAGAGTCTAAGCTTCAATCTTGATTCCTTGATTGCTCTCCACCATCTCCAAGCGTTGGCACTCCTTGGGTCCAAACTTTGGCCCTTCTTCACAAGATGTCCATCCTTACACCAAGTGATTAGTCTCCAAGAAAGATATCCTTGAAATAAACTGAGAGACTAAAACATGATATTCATTAGCAACAACATAATGCTGTGATCATCATCAAAATAAGATTGGTATGAAACATCAATACTCAACACCCTTAAGGATAGATATAAACATCAGAAAGATGTTATACTACCAACGACACGATATGAGTGGGAGAACCTAAGACTGCAGGATTTTAAGTCCATAGCTGAGTACAACTCAACTCTTTTTAGCATCACCTTACGCCTGAAGTTGTGTGGTGAAAAAGTACCAGAAGATCGCATGCTGGAAAAGACGTACACGTATTTCCATAAGAAAAATGTGATACTAATGCAGTAATACTGTGAACGCAAATTCACCAAGTATTCTGAGCATGGCTGATCAAAACAGAGAACTTCTCGTCACTCACAACATGCGCTCCTGGCACCGCCCCCCTCCCAAAAGCTCACAATACATCTTCTCCAAAAAGAAGAGAGACGATAAACGAAAAGAAAGACCACAGAAAGGGTGACAAAACAAAAGGGCCAGAGGACAAGTCCAACAGTGAAGAAATAAAGGGAGGCGGAAGTTCACTTAGCGCAGAAATGATGCACCCCCACCGAAGAGGGATTGAGAAGACCAGTGCTATAGCTGTGGCATGAAAGGCCACTGGTCTAAAGTGTGTCGAACTCCGCAATATCTCCAGGAACTGTATAAAGAAAACAAGAAAAAGAAAGCTGAAACAAACCTGGTGATCACAAATGCTCCAGTCAAGTTTGCAGCTGACGACTTCGAAAATGATGACCTGCATGATTAGTCTCTATATTTATCTTAGCAATTTGATTTGAGAACAATTTATGTTATGAGAGCATTAGAATTAATGAATTTGTTTTGAATGAAAATGATTCTCTGAAAAAGTGCTTAAATGATTCATCTTTTAATAGATGAACTGCTCTCATGACTGATTAGTAGACAATAAACCCATACGATCCTTCAATACAAAGCCAAATATCAGGGTCATATTGAAGGTTCTGGGAACGCAACGATGTTGCTCCCAAATGACATAGAAATAAAACAGCTCCCAAATGACATAGAAATAAAATTAAAGGATGCAGTATTCTCTCCGAATTCCTATAGAAACTTTATAAGTTTCAAGGATATTCGTTTAAACGGATTCCATTTGGAAACAACAAATATAAATGAAAAAGGAGTAAAATCCATGCTCGAACGTTTTGATATCCTTTCAGGCCTCTACCCTACAAAGATTCGGAGAGAGGAAGCGAATTTAACAGAGCACCTGAAGTGCCCGACATCAGCCAATTTTTTACTTTGGCATGATAGACTTGGCCACCCTGGATCTGTGATGATGCACCGCATCTTATCCCATGGGTGTGACTTGAAGAACCAGAAGATTCTTCAGAAGGGAGAATTCCCTCGCATCCCTTGCTATAAGGGAAAACAAATTACAAGGCCATATCTAAGAAAATTTGACAAAAGAATCTCCACGCTTCCTCAAAAGAATATAAGGAGATAGATGTGGAAAAACCCACACCCCCTAGTGGGCTATTTCAGTACTTTATGGTACTGATAAATGCATCCTCAAAATATTCATATGTGTGTCTATTATCGACCCGCAACCTCGCTTTTTCAAAGCTACTGGCACAAATAATAAAGTTGTGGGTGCATTTTCCAGACAACCAAATAATGAAAATAAGTCTGGATAATGCTGGGGAAATTACCTCCAGGTCATTTTAAGAGTACTACTGCTAGGCAACAGGAATAGAGATTGAACATCCAGTGACACATGTTCATACCAAGAACGGGTTGGCAGAGTCACTGATAAAAATAACACAATGGATTGCACGTCCATTGTTAATAAAATCCCGATTTTCGGTTGATGCATGGGGACAAGCAATTCTGCATGTTGCATCATAAATGAAAAATAAGACCCTATGGAGGTCAGAGTCTCCAATGCAACTTGCATATGGAATGCCACCGAACATTTCTCACTTGAGAACCTTCGGTTGCGCAGTTTAAATCCCCATTGCACCACCACAGAGGATAAAAATAGGTCCCCAACGTTGCCTAGGTATCTATGTAGGGTTTGACTCGCCCTTAATTATAAGATACCTAGAACCCCAAACGGGGAACGCATTTAAGGCACATCTTGAAGACTGTGATTTCGATGAGACGAGTTTCCCCAAGATGGGCCCAGACACTGGAAAAACTGGTGCGAAGCAAATTATAACGTGGGATACAAAACGTTTGACCCACTATAATCTAGTAACAAAACAATGTGAAGATGAGATCCTGAAGATCCTCCATATACAAAACATTGTTCACTAATTACCGGACTCATTTACTGACAACCACAAGATTGTCAGCTCACACATCCCTGCTACAAATAATCCAGCTAGGATTGACATCCCCGAGAATGGATGCAATCCACCAGCAGCAGAAGTGGTTGTTCCTCAATAGAAAAGAGGTAAACCACTAGGCTCCAATGACAGAAATTTAAGAAAAAGAAAAATACCTGGAGACCTTGAGACAATACTTCCACAGGACAATGAGCTCATGTCCACACACTCACCCTTCTGGGAATCCACTGCAGAGGAACTGCCGAGAAAAACTGAAATGAAAGCAATGTTGTACGTACTGGGTGTTGAGTATTGGACTTCTCTCTACTTGGTGTTAATGATGAGCAAACATAAATACTTGTGACTAATCCCCTATTTTGCAGTTAATCCATTGCCTAAGCTTACTATGAAGATCAACTAGCAATGGATGACTCACAAACGTGATTGAAGGCAAATGATATGAATTGGATGATCGTAGATTGATGATTGAAGCTCCGTAAAGACTTCAAGCTCATACGATGGAAAGAAGAGACTATGTGTCAATGTAATTTTTCTTTTATCTCTTCTAGTATGTAGCTTAGAAGTAGAACTTTGATGGAGCACTCACACACATCTACATTCTGTCATAGGACATCTTTAGACCTTTGTCCTTTGATCTCAATTCAATTCTCTTTTGTTTGTGCTAGGATTGTTTATAACAGCCGACTGCTTAACAGTTTACAGTCGCCTGTCTCAAAAACAGTCGACTGTGTTTTGTTCTTCAGTCGCCTGTTATGCACAGACTATTTCAATGCAGTCTTTGGGTCCTCTCTGATTATCTCGCACAGGCTACTGTTGAACGTTTATCAGGTGCCTGTCTTAGCAACAGTCGACTGTGAATGGTTCATCAGTCGCCTGTCTCTCCTTGCCCAAACTCTGTTTGATCTGATTTCTACGGCCAGTCGACTTATGCTGTATATACAGTCGACTGTCTATTAGATCAGTCGACTGTCTATGCTGCAACAGTCGCCTGTCTGTAAGTCTATTCTTTGACTCAGCTCTCTGGAAATTTCTCCTGTCTGTGACAGTCGTCTGTTTAAGGATATACAGTCGCCTGTTCTGATTAACAGTCGACTGTGTTCCTTGCATCAGTCGTCTGTCCTGTATCTTGTGAGATTTCCAGTATTTCATCTAACTTACTCTTCTCTCGGCCAGTCGCCTGTCGAAGAATGTACAGTCGCCTGTTGGTTTTACAGACGACTGTCTTGGCTTTATCAGTCGACTGTCCACGTGGTAAGTTACCGTTATGAATTCTCACCTACCCTTGCTGACTGTGCAACAGTCGACTGTGGTTTGTTCAACAGTCGACTGTCGCAAGTTCAGATTATATCCGTTGAGATTTTTCTCACGGATTTCGATTGGGTTTTTGTCTAAACTGTTTTGTGGATTTGAGAAAGCTATAAATAGAGCTTCTACTGTTTCATTGGAAGGTTACTCATTCAATGCAAAATTCTTCAAGCTTTCATTTCCAAAGATCAAAGCTTTCAAATCCAAAGCCCTAAGTATTTCCAAATCTTGTTCTCTTGCTCTCCAACCTAGAACCAAAGATTGATCTTCTAGGCATTTGGTGCAGTCAAGAGAAAGGGCTTTTCTGCTCTTTTCCAAGAGAGTTCTTCAACACACATCACACTTCTCCTTCAAGTTCTACTTCAAGGCATAGGTGATTGTAAGTATTGCTTTCAGATTTCATAACTTATTTATTTGAATTGTGCTCTCGGTTGTGAGAGTGGTTTTTGCTTGCTCCCTGGTTGTGGGAGTCAAGTACATCGATTGTATTCGATTGCACTTGTAGGGTTGCTACAAGTGGGTTTTTAAGGAAACCTCAAGTTAGGGTTCTAACTTGAGTATCCGGTGGTATCCGGGTGGTAGGGACGTAGGATTACCAGGAACAAGTCGGGAGTTGACTTGGGTAATCCGAACCCTTGAAACATTGCTGTGTTTGCGTGTGTTTCTCTTTGGGTTGTTTTTCTATTCCGCACTATTTGTTGGATTGCATTTTATTTGGCGTAAATTCCTTTTAAATTTGCATAAACACTATTCAACCCCCCCTTCTAGTGTTTTCCCCATAGACAGGGTCCTTACAATTGGTATCAGAGCGCAAGGTTTTATCTATGGCATCCAACAACAACAACGTTCCTCCGTCGCCTACGTACAACAATCACGACCGTGATGGAGCGTCCACACTTTTCGAAGGTCAATCTACGGTACGTCCTCCATGTTTCAATGGTAATAACTTTGGTTATTGGAAGTGTAGGATGGAGACATTCCTTAGGAGTGCTTCTCTTTGGAGAACTCTCCACAAGGAGTACGTCGAGCCCTCTGAAGATGATTTCGAGAAATGGACGACTTCCGAAAAGTCTACCGAAGTCAACAACGCTAAAGCAATGAACGCTCTTCATTGTGCGTTGGACCCGAATGAGTTCAACAAGATATGCGCATGTAAGAGTGCATATCAAATTTGGAACCATCTCATCGTTACCCACGAGGGAACGAATAAGGTAAAGCTTTCAAAGTTATATGTTGTCGTGCAAAACTTCGACTTGTTTCACATGCAGGAAAATGAGAGCATTGCGTCGATGTACGGACGCTTTACCGACATCACAAACGAATTGGAAGCCCTTGGTCAAATCTACACCGAACCTGAAAAGGTAAGGAAGATTATCATGGGGATGACCTCCAAATGGGAAAGACGAGCAATCGCCATTGAAGAGGTCAATGACTTGAAGAACTACACCGTGGTGAATCTCATCAGGACTCTTATGTCTTACGAAGTAAGACGGGATAACCATTGAAGATTCGAGTCATGATGAATCCCTCGGAGGCCAAGAAGAAAGCTTTGGCGTTCAACGCCAATTCGTCATCCTCCGAAAGTGATGAATCTGAGAACGAGATGGATTTGGGTGAAATGGCCCAAATGGCGAAGAAGTTCCAACGCTTCTTCCGCAAAGGTAAATTTCCCTCCAACAAACGTTTTGTATCTACTAATGCTACTTCCTCTCTTTGTTATAAGTGTAATAAGCCAGGGCACATCAAGAGGGATTACCCAATGCTAAACAACAAAGAAAAGTGGAAGGCACCAAATTACCACAAGTCCAACAAGAACAAGAAAGACAAGAAGAAAGGACTCGTCGGTACCTTTGATGACTCAAGTGATGACTCATCAAGCGATTCCAATGATGAGAAGGGTGAGAGCGCCCATATGTGCTTCATGGCACTTGAAGACCCACTCTCGGATGAGAGTGATTCCGATACGGATAACACCGAGGTAACAATGGATGAACTTCGCATAGCTAATGAAGAAATATTTGCTAAATACCAATCTTTAATGCTTAGATACTCTAGCTTAAAGAAATCAAAAGTTAGCAAGTCATCCATTCCATGCATTATCAATAATGACACCATTGTTGATACTTTAACCCTTGAGAAAGCAAACTTAGCTTCTCAAAATGTCACATTGAGAAATGAGTGAATTCCCTCAAATCTCAACTAGATCAAACACATCCCATGGATAATAGTGATCTAGTTACACGCCACACACAATTGGGATTAGAGAATGATTCTCTTAAAACCCAAGTGCACGAGCTCAAAGCACGGGTGTCCACCTTGGATACCAACATTTCTTCTTTAAAGGAGAAATATGAGCTCATGTCCTCCCGTATTGTGAGATTCAATAAGGGTCAAGGACAATTGGATGATTTGCTTGCAAATCAATTTCCGGCCACACATCGTGTTGGTCTTGGATTTGTAAAAGCTAATGCATCTAATGATCGCACCTCCTATAGTGGTGTCACTATAGATTTTGTGAGGCCTTCCTCCGGTGCATCCACAAGTGGTGTCAAAGACAATATAGGTAGCAATCCTACCAAGAATGTCACCACATCACTTTCTCTTCCTTTTGACAAGAAACCCACTAAGGGTGGAAACCAAAAGCAAGGCCATGCTTATATGTACACTAATACTCATCCACGTAGGAAACATCCTACTTCACAAGTGGATAATCATGACACATTTTATGCTCCGCACCCACGGACACGTACACAAACACACATGAGAAATACTCATGTACGTGCTCCCACACACCCATATGCTCATACGCATCATTCTTTCATGTATGCTAATTCTCCACATGTCATGCATGATCAATATGCTTCATATAACATGCATGTTCCCAAGAATTCATATCATTCAATAATGTTCAATGCATATCCTCCACCTCATATATATGCTAGAAATCATGTTCCTAAGAAGCATGCACCACATAGAAATCCAACTCATATGCATGCAACTAGGAATAGGACTCCCAAGATGTACACTATTTGGGGTCCTAAGAACACTAGTTTAAATGTTAGGAATGCTTATGTTGATTCCTACTTTCATGATGTAATTAGAAATAGTAACTATGTTGGGAAGCGGAAGTCCACTTGGACTTGGCTTCCAAAGGGCTAATCCCCTTGGACCCAACAAACATTGGGTACCATAAGCTTATGGTATATTATATAGGTACCCAAGAGAAAGAAGAAGAGCAATAAATGCATTATTAGCTCTAAAGGGAAAGGATGGATTCTTGATAGCGGTTGCTCCAAACACATGACGGGAGATCCCTCATTGCTCTCCGAAGTGATTAGCATCAAAGATGGTGCAACGGTCACTTTTGGAGATAATCAAAAGGGAACCATCATTGGAGTATGTATCGTTGGTAATCCTTCCAAACCCCTAATTACTAATGTTTATCTTGTTAGTGGTTTATGTCACAACCTCATTTCCATAAGTCAACTTTGTGACAAAGGTTACAAGGTTAACTTCGGAGAAGGATTGTGTACTATTATTGATTGTGATTCAAATGTTTTATTTTCCGGTATTAGTCGTAAAAATATTTATTATTTAAGCTTGCCTAAAACCGTAGAACATTGCTTAGTTGCTAACACAAGTGAACAACTATTATGGCATCGCCGTTTTGGTCATGTTCACTTCAAGCACTTATATAAGTTAGCTAAGCATGATCTAGTCAAAGGTTTTCCTAAGATTGCTTTTAATAAGAAAAACTTTTGTGATTCATGTCAAAGAGGTAAACTAAGTAAATCTTCATTTAAGCTTAAAGAAGGGATTACTTCTAAGAGGCCCCTAGAACTTCTACAACTAGATTTATTTGGGCCAACTAGAACCGCTTCTTTAGGTAATGCTCATTATGGACTAGTTGTCGTTGACGACTTTTCTAGATTTACTTGGGTTTCATTCTTAACTAATAAGAATGAAGCTCATGAAGAGTTTACCAAATTTGCAAAGAAGATTCAGTATCTTTTAGGATCCACCATTATCACTATTCGTAGTGATCATGGAGGAGAATTTGAGAATGAGTCTTTTACTAAGTTTTGTGATGACTCCGGGATAACTCATAACTTTTCCTTTCCTCGTGCACCACCACAAAATGGTGTTGTAGAAAGAAAGAATAGGACTCTTATTGAGTGTGCTCGCACTATGCTCCATGATAGTCATTTAGGACTACAATTTTGGGCAGAAGCGGTGCACACGGCATGTTATGTGCTCAATAGAATCCTAGTGAGACCCCGAACAAACAAAACTTGTTTTGAGTTATTTTACGATAAAAAGCCTCAAGTGAAATATTTTCGTGTCTTTGGTTCAAAATGTTTTATAAAGAACACCTTTGGTAATTTAGACAAATTTGAGCCAAGATCCGATGAAGGAATTTTTGTTGGATATTCCACACGTAGCAAAGCCTACCGGATATACAACAAAACTTCTTCAACGATTGAGAAATCACTTCATGTATCTTTTTATGAAGATTTTGATTTTCCTCATGTTGATGATGATAATGTAGATATTCTTTGTGATTCTCTTAATAATGTTAAGATTAATGATAATATTGTTGAGACTAACACTTCTAACGAATTTGTTGAAGTTGTTCCTAGTGATCCAGGTTTACCCAAAGCTTATCCAACCGTTCGCAACCATCCCCATAACCAAATCATTGGAGATATTGGTGTGGGTGTACGAACGAGATCAAGAATTGAAGAATTCTCCCATTGCGCATTCGTCTCTACCATTGAGCCAAAGAACATTCAAGAAGCTTGTGAGGATAGCTCTTGGATAGTGGCAATGGAAGAAGAACTAGCGCAATTCGAGAGAAATGAAGTTTGGGAACTTGTACCTCTTCCAAGTGGTCACCAAGCTATTGGGACCAAATGGATCTTCAAGAACAAGACGGATGAAAACGAGGTAATCACACGGAACAAAGCAAGGTTAGTAGCTCAAGGCTATTGGCAAGAGGAAGGTATTGATTTCGAAGAATCCTTTGCCCCCGTAGCTAGATTAGAAGCTATTAGGTTGCTTTTATCTTTTGCATCCCATAAGAATTTTAAATTATTTCAAATGGATGTTAAAAGTGCATTTTTAAATGGATTTGTAAATGAAGAAGTCTATGTTTCTCAACCTCCCGGTTTTATTCGTGAGAAATTTCCAAACCATGTTTTCAAACTTAAGAAAGCGTTGTATGGATTGAGACAAGCTCTTAGACCTTGGTATGATCGCCTTAAGACCTTTCTTTTGAATTTAGGTTTTAAAATAGGAGAAGTTGATTCTACACTCTTCATTAAAGATTATGAAAATTACATTCTTTTGATTCAAGTTTATGTAGATGATATTATTTTCGGTTCTACTAACTTTAATCTTTGTCAAGAATTTTCCAAGTCTATGAAGGATGAGTTTGAGATGAGCCACATGGGAGAGCTCACCTACTTCCTTGGATTGCAAATTCGACAAATGGAGAATGGCACTTTCATACATCAGACAAAGTACACAGGGGAGCTTATTAAGCGATTCAGGATGGAATCGTCTTCAAGCAAAAGGACTCCCATGAGTACTACTACTCATCTACACAAGGATGAAAGCGGAAAAGATGTAGACGTTCGTCTATATCGAGGTATGATCGGTAGCTTACTTTACTTAACCGCTAGTAGGCCCGATATCATGTTTTCCGTATGTATATGTGCTAGATATCAAGCAAGACCTAACGAGTCACACTTGATTGCGGTTAAACGAATATTTCGTTATCTCAATCAATCCCTAGATTATGGGTTACTTTACCCTAAGTCTAGCACGTATGAGTTAATCTCATATAGTGATGCCGACTTTGCCGGATGCAAGTCCGACAGGAAAAGTACTAGTGGCGCATGCCATTTCTTAGGAAATTCCTTAGTTTCTTGGTTCTCTAAGAAACAGAATTCGGTGTCATTGTCCACGACTGAAGCGGAATATATTGCTGCGGGTCTTGCATGTGCACAAGTTCTTTGGATGAGACACACACTTAGTGACTATGGTGTCAATTGTGATACTTGCCCTATCATGGTTAATAACCAAAGTGCTATTTGTCTTTCCAAGAATCCGGTACACCACTCCCGTACCAAACACATAGACGTGAGACACCATTTTATAAATGATCACGTAGCTAAGAAGGACATCATCTTAAAGTACATTGAAACCCAAAAACAAATTGCCGATATCTTCACTAAACCTCTTAAAGAAGATTCATTTGTGAGGTTGCGTGGAGAATTGGGAATTATGGGTGAATCTGAAATCTAGAAGCTCAATTTTCATGCTATAACTCCTTATTGAGCTCATATATTTTTTGATTGTCTTTCTTCATGTGCTTTATTATTTTATGAGATTAAGAAAGGCAATTGTGACTTATTTGATTTCATGAGTTTTCGAAGTTGATTGGAATAATTTGTGTTTCAATAGATTTATTGTTTTCATAATGATTTTAAGATGTATTTGTGATTAGAGTATAGGTCCTAGGGTGAGTGTTCTTATTCTCTGGAATTCTATCTCACTGTGCATTTTTGGACCAGGACAGACGACTGTGTTTCTTTAGACAGTCGACTGCCCGACTCTATATCCTCCATATGAAAATTGATATCTTTCGCACAGCCGACTGTTGACTGTTTTACAGTCGACTGTTAGTTTAACAGGCGACTGCAATTTAGTCATCAGGCGACTGTACTCTCTGTCGAATTTTTACAGTGTTCTCTGTTTTTTCTTGTGATCTGTATTAATTCTCGGTCAGCCGACTGTTGAGTAGATGTCAGTCGACTGTCCAGCCGACAGGCGACTACATTATACTTGCCAGTCGACTGCCCATCTCTCTGAGATTTAATTTTATAACTTCGTACAGTCGACTGACTTTTGTTCTCCAGTCGACTGTCTCCTGCTGTGTCGGTTCATGTGATTTGATCCGAGCCGTCGATTCTTTGATCCAACGGCTCAGATTGATTTTCCCTAATTTATATTCAATCGAAGCGATCATTTCCCCTCATCGATTCTCTCTCCTCCGTTTCGACTGTGCGTTCTTCCCGCTCGATTGATGCTCCTTCGTCGACTACCTCGCTCCTTTTCATGTGTCAATCTCGAGGAGTCGTTGCCTTTTATTCTGTCACTCCACGAGGTTAGGTCTCTTCCGCCTATCTCGTGACTTCTTAGGGTTTGATCGTTCTGTTTCTTGCCCTAGCTCCGTGCTCGGCCATGGCTCTTTTCGATCATTTCTTCCCTAATGTCTCACTCGACTTCCTCAATGAGCCTGTTCCTTCACCAAAACCTGATCCGGCTCCCTCTTCGCCTCAATCTTCGGGAGAGCCTCTTCATATCTCTGTCGGTGACCCTATCCCATCTGTGCATGCTGCTGAACACTCATCTTGGGCTGCTGAGCATCCTTCTCGGTCCACGGAGTTTCTACTTCGTTAGTTGGACGCTCGTATCTGTGCTCTTGAAATGCTGTCTGTTTCCCTTGATGAGAAGCTTTCGCTTTTGCTTAAGCTTCAGCTTATCTCGTGTAAGCATCTTGCTTGTCATGTTCCTCCCGAGCTTCGTGACCTGTTTGCTACCTCTGAGAACACTTCTCCTGCTTGTGTTTCTCCTCCTTCTGGCTTCACGCCAAAACCCCATGTGTCTCCGACATCAGTTGTCCAGACTCCACCTCATGTTCCTGTTGGTTCATATGTTGTTCGTGTTTCGTTTTCCAAGAAGAAGTCTCCAGCTTTTCCTACTCGTCGCTCTGCTCGGCTTTTGTTTCGATCTTCCGGCCGTCCATCGGACCCCTCAGTAATTCAGATCGACTGAGGCTGCTGCTGATGTTGTTCTGTTCACTCACCTGAAGACCTTGTTTTTATTTTGTGGGGTCTGCTTTTACTTAGGTTGAGTGATTATGATATATGTTTTGTCGTTGTATGATGGATGATGCTGTATGCGACACTTTTTATATATGTATGATGATATACTCTTTGATGTCGGCATGATGTAGTTATTTTTTTTGTTGCTCATGATGTATCTTTTTGGGATGGCCATGTTGATGACCATCTGTTGATGTACTCAGCTGCTTTATATTATATATATATGTTATTGCATCTTTCTTTTGTGTCACACTATGCTATATTGATTAACTCCTGTGTGATGTATGATACATTGTCTCTATATATGCTTCACTCTTCTTGATGTGCTTTTGAGACAATACAAGAATTTGATATTGGTTAATTCATGCTCTTTCGTTGATGAGATGAATATGTGAAAATTATTTTCATTTTGAATATCTAAAATGTTGATATTGGATTTCAATTCCATTACTCACATGTGTATATGATGAGACTTTATGAGTTTTTGATTCGATATATCTTTATACTCCTTGATTGTTGTTAGTTCGTAATTTAGCACTATTATTGTTGTTGTTATTTGCTCCCACCTTTTTGGATAATGCCATAGGGGGAGAGAAATAAACATACAAGATTCATAATGGATGTGCTAAGTATGTTCTAACGCTTGAATCTAAGATTTTCGTTGCCTTAGATTCAGGGGGAGTAAGATTACAATGAATAGGGATTTTTATTTCCTAGAATTCATTCATATCTCACTCATTTGCTTCAATTGCTATATAGATGCTCTAATATTTGTTGGCTAACTTGATTGGCATCTATGTAGGGGGAGTAAGTTTTCATTGCGCACAACTATTTATCTTTTTGTTTATGTTTGTTTGTCATCATCAAAAAGGGGGAGAATGTTGAGTATTGGACTTCTCCCTACTTGGTGTTAATGATGAGCAAACATAAATACTTGTGACTAATCCCCTATTTTACAGTTAATCCATTGCCTAAGCTTACTATGAAGATCAACTAGCAATGGATGACTCACAAACGTGATTGAAGGCAAATGATATGAATTGGATGATCGTAGATTGATGATTGAAGCTCCGTAAAGACTTCAAGCTCATACGATGGAAAGAAGAGATTATGCGTCAATGTAATTTTTCTTTTATCTCTTCTAGTATGTAGCTTAGAGGTAGAACTTTGATGGAGCACTCACACACATCTACATTCTGTCATAGGAATCTTTAGACCTTTGTCCTTTTATCTCAATTCAATTCTCTTTTGTTTGTGCTAGGATTGTTTATAACAGCTGACTGCTTAACAGTTTACAGTCGCCTGTCTCAAAAACAGTCGACTGTGTTTTGTTCTTCAGTCGCCTGTTATGCACAGACTATTTCAATGCAGTCTTTGGGTCCTCTCTGATTATCTCGCACAGGCTACTGTTGAACGTTTATCAGGTGCCTGTCTTAGCGACAGTCGACTGTGAATGGTTCATCAGTCGCCTGTCTCTCCTTGCCCAAACTCTGTTTGATCCGATTTCTACGGCCAGTCGACTTATGCTGTATATACAGTCGACTGTCTATTAGATCAGTCGACTGTCTATGCTGCAACAGTCGCCTGTCTGTAAGTCTATTCTTTGACTCAGCTCTCTGGAAATTTCTCCTGTTTGTGACAGTCGTCTGTTTAAGGATATACAGTCGCCTGTTCTGATTAACAGTCGACTGTGTTCCTTGATCAGTCGTCTGTCCTGTATCTTGTGAGATTTCCAGTATTTCATCTAACTTACTCTTCTCTCGGACAGTCGCATGTCGAAGAATGTACAGTCGCCTGTTAGTTTTACAGACGACTGTCTTGGCTTCATCAGTCGACTGTCCACGTGGTAAGTTACCGTTATGAATTCTCACCTACCCTTGCTGACTGTGCAACAGTCGACTGTGGTTTGTTCAACAGTCGACTGTCGCAAGTTCAGATTATATCCGTTGAGATTTTTCTCATGGATTTCATTTGGGTTTTTTCCTAAACTGTTTTGTGGATTTGAGAAAGCTATAAATAGAGCTTCTACTGTTTCATTGGAAGGTTACTCATTCATTGCAAAATCCTTCAAGCTTTCATTTCCAAAGATCAAAGCTTTCAAATCCAAAGCCCTAAGTATTTCCAAATCTTGTTCTCTTGCTCTCCAACCTAGAACCAAAGATTGATCTTCTAGGCATTTGGTGCAGTCAAGATAAAGGGCTTTTCTATTCTCTTCCAAGAGAGTTCTTCAACACACATCACACTTCTCCTTCAAGTTCTACTTCAAGGCATAGGTGATTGTAAGTGTTGCTTTCAGATTTCATAACTTCTTTATTTGAATTGTGCTCTCGGTTGTGAGAGTGGTTTTTGCTTGCTCCCTGGTTGTGGGAGTCAAGTACATCGATTGTATTCGATTGCACTTGTAGGGTTGCTACAAGTGGGTTTTTAAGGAAACCTCAAGTTAGGGTTCTAACTTGAGTATCCGGTGGTATCCGGGTGGTAGGGACGTAGGATTACCGGGAACAAGTCGGGAGTTGACTTGGGTAATCCGAACCCTTGAAACATAGCTGTGTTTGCGTGTGTTTCTCTTTGGGTTGTTTTTCTATTCCGCACTATTTGTTGGATTGCATTTTATTTGGCGTAAATTCCTTTTAAATTTGCATAAACACTATTCAACCCCCCTTCTAGTGTTTTCCCCATAGACAGGGTCCTTACACTGGGGAGGTGTTGGACATAAAGAACATAATTGTCGACAATGTATTCACGTATCATATTGCCATATACATCACAAAAGCGATGATATTTATAAAATATCGCTCCATACTATGTTGCTAAAATGCAAACGTAGAGATTGGCCAAATGTGGAACGAGGCAATAAAAGATGAGCTGGACTCACTTATGAAACGCGAAATGTTCGGACCTGAAATCCATACACCAAAAGGTGTCAAACCTGTGGGTAAAATAAGTATTTCACACATAAGAAGAAAAAATAAGTACAAAATCGTATGATATAAGGTACAACATATAGCTCAAGGATATTTTTGCTGAAACTAGGGAATGAAAAAATTAAAATGAGCATGACTCATAAATGATGCATCAGATTCCATAAGTTATCAAATGTGAATACCTTACGATTTGGCAAAGGAAATATTGGATATGATGCTATTGGATGTTGTGATGGCATACCTTCATGGATATCGTGGTAAAGGTAAATTCCACATTTCCTTAAATGCCTGAATAGACTTTGGGACGTCTATTCTATTGAAGAAGAATAATAAGAGTAATAAATAATGTACAACCAAGAGAATCACTT
Organism: Scilla litardierei; assembly: GCA_030789695.1. NCBI lineage: Eukaryota > Viridiplantae > Streptophyta > Magnoliopsida > Asparagales > Asparagaceae > Scilla > Scilla litardierei. Next base: position 147,992,558 of record CM061141.1, read on the forward strand.
GACAAAGCAACGATTCCTACTAAGGGTTGTCTTTGCATCTGAGCAAAGGACAGGATTTGAGATCATAGTTGTAAACAACTTAAATCTCTTCGAATCTCCTCAAGAGAAAATCGAAACATCTGTTCAAGCCCGACTATTAAACATGAAATGAAAGACCTAGGCAAATATAAATTAAGTCATGGCTCGCAGATTTATTATCTTAATAGAATACTGTTACATACGCCCAGAAGTGTGTTGAAGAAATTAGAAGGACCATTGTCATCCAAAGTACACTCTATGGATGTACTAAAAGACCCCTTCCGTTCGCTAGAAGAGGGGGAGGATATAACTGGTCCTGAAGTCCCTTATCTAAGTGCAATCAGGCACCCCTGGCTAACTGCACGCGTCCCGATATAGCAGTTGTAGTAAACTCATTAGCCAGAGATAATTAGGCACCTAAAAGGGCCATTAGACCGGAGTTAAGCATCTTCTGCGCTTCCTCCAAGGGTCGAAAGAATTGGGCTTACATTATAAAGTATCATCCTCCATTTTTATGCAAATACAGGTTACATGTCCTATCCCTACACTGAGAAATCACAGACTGGGTACCCACAGTGGGATGGCCATCTACTGCAGATCTGCAAAGCAAATTATGAAGGCAACATCATCCTATCATTCTGAGATCCTCACCATTCCAGAAACACACCAATGGTGTATTTGATGGCACCTAGTGGTACATCACATCCCAGTGATGACTGGGATAGAGGCTGGTATTATGGGGCTGACCATATAGTTTGAAGACCAGCTTACCCCACATTGAGGAGACCACACCAGAGGCGACGAAACTAAGCACACCTCTCCAGAGTTTTTGCAGTCAGCAGCTGCTTAATGGTGGTGATATTTGTAATCTATGTATATTTTCGGAATGTTGTAAATAGGAGTGATGAGATACGCCTAAGAGATCTGAAAGCCTAAGGGTTTTTACAGATCAGGGGGGTTGAGGGAATTTGTAATCTTTTCCCTTAGCTATGGTTTTTCCCACAGGGTTTTCCATTGCCAAAGGTTTTAACGAGGCAAATTACACCAACTCATGATCCTGAAGTATCCACCCCTTTGTGACGCTTAGAATCCCGAAGTGTTCATGATCAGAGTCGCTTGTACAGATCAGGAGGAGTTAGAGTGTGTTTGTACTCTTTTTCCTTAACTATGGTTTTTCCCACAA